>JAGFZM010000030.1:473095-497226 GCA_017657215.1 Limnothrissa miodon
TGTGTGTGTGTGTGTGTGTGTGTGTGTGTGTGTGTGTGTGTGTGTGTGTTTTTAAATCACTCATTAAAATTGTATACATTTAACCTATTGCACCATATCAAACTTAATCTAACAAAGAAACACTGCATATCTATCCCTTTCTCCCTTCTTCAAAGCTGGGAACCAGTATCGCGACCCTCTCTACCAGCCCTGAGATGGAATCAAGAATGCAACTCGTCTGCATCGGGAGCCTGAAAAGCCCAATGCGAAAGTACATCATCAGTTCCAGAAATTACCAGGTCACTATTCGATAGAATGATGGCTTTTCGTGTGTTGTCAAGAAGCTTTTTAAGCTTAATTGACATTATCAATTGCTATCAAATGTAGCAAAATGCAGTGTCAAAATGCTGTGTGTTTGTGATGAGCAATTATTTTGAGGAATAATTTTATATTTTATATTTTGAAGAGAAATATAAAATTCATATATTGCAAAGAACTGCATTTGTGTCTTTTTTTTCTCTAGCAGCACATCAATCTATTTCATGCTATAGCTGAGGCATCCCTTCATAACATCTAAAACAAAATTTTGTCTGGGGGTTGATGAAAACAGCTTTGACGGGTATTGGTCAGTAATGTAATGTAAATCGATCCAACAGGATTTTGGTTTAAGCTGATGGGTTTCTAAGTAACCGTTAACAGTTCTCTAAAAAAAAAGTTACTAGATATGCAAAGAACTTTTCATGAAAGGTTCCTGATGGAACCAGTAAAGGCTCTGTCAGGAACATGGCTAAAAACCTGTATTGGTTTTCTAAAGCACCAAACTGAACTGGTTCAGTTCAGTTCTAAAAGGTTATTCTTTTAAGGTTCCACAAAAAACCTAATAAGGTTCTTTAAAGAACTTGGTAATAAATGGTTCCTTGAAGAACCATCCGGGAATAGGTTCCTTGTAGAACCAAAGAAGGTTCCCCTATGGCATCACTGTGAAGAACCACTTTTGGTTCTAACTTGAACCTTTATTTTTAAGGGTGTAGAGGGTCAAAACTTCAGTGATGCAACGATGTATGCCCTGAGCCAGAACGGGTGCCATTATTTCTACAAGCCTGCATTAAAACCTAGAGTTGTTTTAAAGGGTGCATAGAATATCAAACCGCATTTACCTTGTTATTGTTGAATCTAGGTAGCTGAAGCTTCTGATTTTGACAAACCGCAACCGCCCGCACCCGTCATATTTAAACCCGCATCAGACCCGTTTTCCGACAGTTTTAAAAAAGAAATCCGCATCTGAACCGGAAAGAAAATCAGTCAGATAGCCAAAATTAAATACAAACATTTAATACAATAGCCTTATTGCCACGACAATCAAACAGTGACTTCAACTGAAGGCAGAGCCAAATAAAATTGTTGCTCAACAGCGGAAGCCAAACAATAGGCTAAACTCAAAAAGTTTCTATCCGTTGAGCACACATGCCAGGTTTATATTATCATCTTGATTTATTTTTATTTGTATTATTATTTCACTGAATTAGAACTAGGCTATATTTTTATTGTTGCACATGTTGTTTTGTAGCCTAATGTAAACCGCAAATTAGACCCGCGCTCTCCTGCGTCCGAACCAAACCCGACACAGCACAACATTTTTCACTAATTCACATTTGCGGTTCATCCACGGTTCACCCGTGGGTACCCGAACCTGTGCAGGACTCTGGCTGAAGGTATCCAATGGACCACAGCAACACCATCTACCGCCTTGTTCTACATGGAAATTTCAAGCTAGAAATGGCCGGGCTGAAACGAGGTGGCTCTTGACGTCGGCAGCACTAAGATACACCTCCTTCATTTACATAGTCCAATCAAAGATAGTTTGGAACCATCTCTGGTTCAATCCCCTGTTGCTTCATGAATTTGCCAGAGGAGGTGGGAATTACGAATTGTTTTTTTCTGACCCTTTTAAATGAGCCTATAAATGACATTCTAGCAGTGTTCCTGGGTCACTTTCAGACGCACAAATTTGCATACACTATTATTGAACCTCAAAGAACAGTTACTGATGGTAAAAAAAACATGTTCTATGACCTTTAAAACCCTTATTCAGGCAGAAACAAGGCCAACAGCACATGCCACACCTTTACTTTTCCAATTGTCCGAGAAATGGCCTGTAGAGAATAGCTAATATATTATCTCTCCCCATACTAGCATGCATTTCAAACCACGCTGCTCTGCGGAAGCTCAGTTTATGTTTTGTATTGCCAGGTACATGTCATACTCTTTCTTATGAAAAAAAAAAAACGGTCTTGAAAGACAGCAAAGGGGCTGTAATCCTTAAGCAAACACTAGGGGCACAGGCTGTGCACCAAAATATAACAAACCATGGCCAACCAATCAGTAACAAGATGGTTGGAGGGGCGGGGGTTAATACACGTAAACCATCTTGTTGCCAATTTTACTTACTGTATATTTTTTACATAATAAAATCATAATTGAAGTAAAAAATGGATTTATTGCTTTTTAGAATCTAATTCTCTATGTTTCATATGCATTACATAATACGTTGTTATAGGTAACTACCCACTAGAATGAAGAAAGGGAGGTTGGGGAGAGGGTTCATACTGCACCACTCTGCCCAGGTTACCACCAATTTTATGTTACATTGTAAAGTCTGTGTGCCTTTCGGGTAGGTTGGTGGTAATAAGTTTTAATGTACTGCATACTGCAGTGTACACTGTAAAAAAAAAAATGTTTTTACAGGAAAACGCTGGCAGCTGTGGTTACCAGGGAATTCTTGTAAAAAATACAGCTGGACAGTAGATGTATTTACAGATGAAATATGTACATTGATTTACAGTGAATAAAAGCACGGTTGACTCACATTAAAAAACTGTTAAATCTAAATATCAAAAGAGTTAATTTCACATAGTAATGTTGTATATAAATAGACTATTTTCTGTATTTTTTACATGTAAATATTTCCTATTGTAGATCAATTAGTCATAAAATTGACAGGGAAATATACAATAAAGAATGAATTTAAACTGGTAAAACAACAGTAAAAGTTAAATTGAGCTGTTCTGGATATTCTACATTAAATCTATTATACATTTTCTGTTTAACGTTTTAATTAAAATGTAAATTATAAACCTGCAAACGTACTATGGCCTTGGTCATATAATTACCTGTAGGGGAAAAACAAACTACACAGTCTAGAAAAACTGCAGTTACAGCACTGTAAAAAAGTGGAACATTCCTTCAAAGCAAGCACCTTGAAACAAGAAGGTAGTGGGCCCCCTACCAGAAAAAGGTACACATTGTGGACTTAACAAAAGAACCAACAGAGTCCACAGAGCAAACGGAGTCCACAGTTGTTAATTTTTGGCTTAACGCCACTCGTGGTCGGAGAGATCTTGAATTAGGGTGAGGACTCGTGGGTTCACATTGAGGCGACGCTTCGAGTTTTTGTTCTCTACTTTGGTTCCTTTTTCTGGGTTTATGGAGAAGAAACACCTGTAGAATAAAATGATATGAAAACATATTAAGCATTTTAACGGTTCAGTTAAAAAAAGGTGTGTTCTGAGTCCCGGATAGGAACCAAAAAAAGCCAAATGTACTCACCTTTGAAGAAACTCCAGAGTGGAAGCCAGCTCAGATGGATAATGGATGTTGAAACTGTAGTAGCTTCCAAACATGAGGCACAATGCAGATATGAAGGAGTAAGCTGGTAAGCTGTTCTCAAAAGTTTGGTCTTTGAATTGCAAAAAAATATTATGATTACAATTCACTCTGTAATGTCTGTCCATAACCATGTCTGCTTTTGATTTTGAACAGTTGTGCATTTTTACTTACATTTCTGTTTCCAAGCTGAAAGAAGTTTTCTGGCTTGCACAGGTCTTAATGCTGTCATTAAATCAGCCTCGGTTACGTAGCTTAGATCATCTTCCTTCTCGACTCCAATGGACTGCAAGTGCTCTTCCAGGATGTTTTTGGTCACTCCTTGAAGTTCTGGTAGGACTTCCATGACGGCGACATCTAGGAATGTTTTCTCTGAGTCACTCATATTTGCACTTAAGAAGAAATGCCACCTCTACACAAAAGAGAAATAAATACACAGTTCAAACACAAAGCAGGGATATGCATTGGTGACACTTATTCATTTCAAACTATACATATTAATGTTGAACTATTTACAGTGAAGTAAACTATTAGTTGGACTTCATTTTGCAACAATACTGTGCTTTAGTGGAATGACTTGGTATCCATCAATAATGTATGATACCAAAGGATAAAAATCAGGCAGGTCATTAATGTTGGTACACTGTAACTCAAGACTATCCTTTGTCACAAAATACAGATGGTATTCTGAGAGAAAGAGGCATTTATGGATATCCATCAAAACATACATAGATGTGTCATTTTGAATGAAGATGAGTAGAAGTTCACCTAACTCCATATACTCATCATTTCTGCACACAAGAAACTGTCCTTTTTTGTACGTAGTGCCCTTGTACTGAATATCTGAGGTAACTATGGTATTCCTTTCTGAAAAGTCAAACTCCCTAACTGCATGCCTAATAGCGTCACTGTAGAGGTTAGGATAAAACACACAGTTCTCCCTCACTTGCAGTAGTTTACTGCATTCTTGCCTAGCTAAAAGGTAGGTCTGATACATCTGATGACGTGCTGACAAAGTTTGACAAATATTTTTGAAGTTCTTCAAAATGTCTGGCACATCGTTTAAAATAACTGTTTACTTTCAAACCTGAGTGTCCATAACCTCACCAATGGACCAAATTTCAACAACAGAGCTGAATAATGACGCAAGTAGTGGTGCTTGGGTTTTAGTTGAATTTCAGGAAACAACATCTTTCTCATCTCCAAATATTCTTGGATCAACATGTCAACATATGCAATCTGAGACAAAGAAATGCTCTGGGCACAAATAAGATCTGTAATGTCTTTTAACTGGAGAGCTAACTGCCATACTTCATCCTCATAGTTTTCCACTTTGTCACCAATCAGAACTGGCAGCAATCGCAAAAGGTTCCAGTTTTGAACGGCTTGCCCTGATAACTTTGCTCTGTCAGGTTTAACAGTACATGGCTTTGTGAGTACTTCGGCTCCTTTATACTTAAACTGCTTAATGCGCCTGTTTAAGAGGGAGTATGTGAACCATTTTTTAGTTTTTATAATGTTCTTTAGGTACAGTGCCAGATCATATGACACGACTCCCTCAAAGAGATCATGGCCTAAACAAGGCGGGAGACCAGGCTGGGATACGTGAAAAGACTTAAGTGTTTTAAAGATAGAATTTACCTTTATTCCTCTGACGTCTTGGATATTTCCAACCTGGAGCTCAGCAACAGCCGCGTTATACGTCTCCAGGGTGCGTGGAGGACCACATGCATTTGGATCAGCATTAAACTCACTTCGTGTTACTTCACAGTACCTGCAAAAATATTGAGAGCAGCTGAAGTTTTCTGTGAACCCTCCTATGCCATGAGAACCCAAGTTGTCCCCAGCAATACAGTAAACACCCCCTTTTACCGTTTCACCATCTACATCTAGTCCTTTGGTCTCCAAGGATTTAAGATCTGCCAACAACTTTGAAAAAACTTTGGCTATTCCAAAATGCTTGAAATCATTCTCTACACACAACAAAACTAAAAACATATTGTCCGTATTGGAACGCAAATGAATGGGTAAATTTGCTAATGAGAGATAAACTGCAAGAACTTTGTGCGTCTTTCTAGCTGAACCCAAGGGATTCACTACCTCAAAAGAATCTTGGTACAAAATCAGTTTGAGGCTATCAGGGTTTTCATTAAAGAACTGGTGACACTTGAAAATTTTTCCATCATATAAATCCTTAAAAACCTCCCCATCAGGATCCCCAAACTGTTGTGACTGTGTATCCCTCCACAATTGTGACTGTAAAAAATGTTTCAGAGTTTCCGTCACTGGTATGTAGTAAGCAAACTTTTCGGTCATGTTTTCATCCATTCCCAATGGCACTTTCTGGGGTTCTGTATATTTAAACACTTTTTCGAATGTTTGATTTCTGCTGTATGTTGTTCTGAATTGTCCCTGATGACAGGCAGAGAACAAATCTGACTCTTTAATAATGTCACAGATTTTAGTAACGGCTTCATCTGATAGGCACATATCCTTTTTTAGTAAACAACTTACCTTATTTATTGTGTAAGCTTGACCCAGTTCGTGAACATTCTGCATTTCCTCAGCAATAGTCTGTATAGTAGAGGCAGGAATTAGCAGCTGTCCTTGCAATTTAAGGTAAAAGAGACACATGTTTCTGAAAAAAGACTCTGGCATATCACTCTCATTCTCTGGCATATCACAGGCAGCACTAGCACATGGCATGGCTGCATGTGTGTTTTCTGAAAAATCAGTTCCATCACTTGAGGGCTGAGGGCCAGATTCCTTGTACATGTCCTCAATACCCTCTGGAGAACATGCTTTGTGCTTCCTACACATGTGAGAAGTAAATGATGACTTTTTTGTAAACTCATGCTTACAGCCACTTACTGGACATGATACAGACCTGCCCTCACCAATATGATCATTTAAGTGAGACACTAGCTCTTTCACTGAGTGAAAACAATGTGTTAAAATCTGCAACAACAGCTTTAGCAGCAGTTTGCTGTGCAGGTGCATTATGCACACGATAAAAATGACCTTTGAAAGCTGAGTAAGTCGTGAATGTTTGACGACAATTGGCGCCAACACATTTGAAAAGACAACGAGGCTCATTTCTATGAACTCGGCAATGAAGGACATAACCTCTTAATGTGACCAATATCTTTTTACAAAAGACGCAGGTAATAATTTTTAGTATTTAAAGTGTTAGATTCTGCCCAAATGAATTAGCATGGTGAATTAGCATGCTAGCGCTAAGTTATCAGGCACTGGTCTAATATCGACTGGTGCTAGTAACGTCTTGAAAAAAAGATGTGTGAAGCTTACCGTGCAAAATTTCAGATGCACTAGCCAGAGATCCACAAAAAAACTTTAAAATCCAATATTACTTTCTACTTCGCTGATGGCATGTACTGGATGGCTCGCTTAGTAACGTCAGCTGCCGATGTGAACTAGGAGCTCTGGTGTTTCCCACGCTTCTCTCGTTCTCACGTCATCATCCAATCATAGACAAGTTTCAGATGCACATTCAAAATCAGGCGGAATCGTCAAACCATCTCTACCAAAGAGTAGAGCGAAAATCTTTGGTACTCTGTTCAGCAGGAACTGAATGATTAAAAAACGACTAGGCTACATTATAAGTGCAAGTGTGTGCTTTGTTTCAATGTTTCATCAATCATGTTAACAATCATAAACTTGCATGTAAAGTGACTAGGCTACCCTACATATAATTCTTGTATTTTTAAAAACAACAGATTAAAAATATATAATTTACAGTAATTTCATTTCAAATTACCACACATTTTTTGTTAAGAGTATTGCAGTATTTCTCTGTTTTTGCTAGCAATATTTGTTGTTTTAACAAAGAATTTTTATTTTAATTACATATTGTTGTTGTAAATATAACAAAAAAAAAGCTGTTTAATAGGTTACAAAAGTCCACTGTGATCAAAACAAGAAATATGTGTTTTTGGGTTAACAATACTTTTCTGTAGGATTTTACATGTTTTTCATGTAAAGTTTACAAACTTTTTTTACAGTGTATATATGTATATGTTATGAAGATAAAATATGTTATGAAGATAAAAATCCTGTTTTTTACTGATTGTTATTGCCATTGGTTCCGGTGAAGTGTTTTTATGCATGTGTGTGTATTTGCTTTTCAGGTTTTTTGTTTGTTTGTTTGTTTTGTTTACTTTGAGGTCAAATGAACATCTTCACATAAAATACCCATTATGTATATGAGCATAATATCAAACTACCAACACAGAGAAAATACATTAGTACACATTTTTGGCTTCTTTTGGACCACCAAAAAGCTTGATAAATACCTACATTTATAAAAAAAAAAAAAACACACAAACACAAAAAAAATCATGCTGCTAAGCTAAGTAGGACAAACAACATGACTGCCTAATCCTATTTCTTTTCACAAATAACACATAAGAGCACCCTGTCAGCAGAGACTGTTGTGGGAACAACGTACGGTTCATGCTAAAAGGGTTCACTCTCTATGGTGCTTACTAAGCCTATTACAAAGCTAATGTGCAACCCTCCTAAATAATAATGATAATAATAAATTTAGCTCTGCTATGTGTAAAAAGAAAAAAAAAATAAGAGCGGGGAAAAAAAAATATGACATTCTCTTGAACCTTGGAGCCTTTATGTCATTAGGGTTTACTAACCTAGTGTACTGAGGCAAGAAATGAGCTACACTCAATGTTCTGTAACAATCTTATGATGTCATGCACCACTGACCAACAACAGGAACGGAGTCCTCTGGAGCACGGAAGGGAACAAAGTAAGGGTCCTCAGAAGGCCACGGTCAGGGCTCTGCTTGCTATACATAAATACACAAGGCAATAATGAAAGTACAAATAGTGAGCTTCTCCTTTGTCCTCTAGGAAAATAAGCCCTTTAGTGTGATTTGTGGCAGACTAACTTATCTACACCATTTCCCTCAACTGCAGGCTGCTGGGGGACATTAATTATCAATGCAGATTAATACTGTATGGAGAGTGGAGTGGCTTGGCATACCCGGTCTGTGGTGACCTCCTCTAAAATGGGTACCCCCCTTCCCCCAACACCTCCACCTGATGCACATGTCCTATGACACTAGTGGTCACTTGCAGGGTTGAGAAACCTGCACCTTGCATTATTAACTGGGAGGATGGATGGATGGATGGATAAATATAGCCTAGAAAAAAGAAGAGAGTGTTTTTTTTTTGTTTTTTTTTTCAAACTTTATTTCATACTATATTGTATTTTTGGTAACACTTTACTTGTGGGGTGAGCAAAATACATACATAGCCGCTGTCCTGAATTGTTCACAAAGCGTTTATAACTGTTTTATAAAACATGCTGCAACATTCATAGCCAGCTTTTCATAAATGTGGAAGACAGGATGGCAATTCAACAATATAATTTTTTTATTTTAAAATGTTAACTGATCATGAATAAGTAGCCCATGAAGGACGCTCCCAATATCACACATAAATAATCGCATCTTAGTTTAACAATGGGAGGTAAACTACACAATGATGACCCTGGAACAGTTGTACACATTCTTATGTTATCATCGTTATGTTTTCCACATTTATGAAAGGTTGGGTATGAATGTTTAGCAACTTATGACAGCAGTTATGAATGTGTTATGTACTCACCCATCAAGTGGAGTGTTACCAGGTTGAGTTAAATAAAAAAACAAAACATGTTTATGTTGATTTTCCTCTTTGCCCTTAGGGTGCCAGCATTTTCTTCTCCGATTTAGTACCAAGCATATAGCTTGTCATGTCAATGAACCACACCGGTATAAATTCACATTTGCTAGTATGACTTGAGGCGTGCTTCCGGCAAAAAAGGGGGGTACCGGCCCTGGTTGTGTTTGAAGAGAGTTATAATCAGTGCTCCACATACCAGCAAAGCTCATCTTCCATTTTAATTAGGCATCACTCCTTCATCACATTAAACTCTCTTTATTTGACTATACATCAGATAGAATGGGTGTATGTTAAACATCTAGTCCTATGAAGATAGAGAGGGCAGTGTTAAGTCTAAAGATGTTTTGAAATAGAAGGGGAAAAACAGCAATTTTGACCACAAGTGGTGACTCTCTGTGGGTATTAACATTTTATATTGGCATTCACTGTTAGACATTTTATTGTATTTTTACGGTAACTCACAGGCAACACTGTTGCCAGAGACTTACTGTAATGACAATTACCGTAGATTAACTGTAAGTGACTTTTACAGTATGGTGGCCATACTGTAACATATTTATACAGTATGACTACTGAGACTTCATTTACGGTAACTCACTGGCAACAGTGTTGCCTGTATGTTACCGTACCTACCCGTTTACAGTAGCCTAACTGTAAGTTTTTAAAACAGTATTATTCTTTTACCGCAATGTTAAATTATATTCTTACCGTAATCCACCCAATAACTACTACTTATTTTGAACAAAACCTTTATTATATAATCAGTACAACAACATTCTTAATATATTTAACACTGGAAATGCAACAATCCAATTACAATCCAAACAACGCAATAATGCAAACAATTTATCATTAAAAGCAACAATGCAAACAGTTGTGTGTAGTGAGTGAGTGAGTGAGTGAGTGAGTGTGTGTGTGTGTGTGTGTGTGTGTGTGTGAGCGAGCGAGCGAGCGAGCGTCTATGAAATTTGCTTGTGAGGCAGTGTCCACCAAGATAACTTCCATTAAGTGTGCACTCCATGCTGAAATGAAAATAGAAATGGAGATGTAAAAAAAGTTCTTTACAGATCTTTACTGGGTATAATTTGTTTAGGAAAGTCTGTACATACTTGACAGTCCTTGGAGCTTGATTGGATCCTTGTCTGCCTTGTCTCGTCCTCTGATCACTCTACAAATAGAACAATAAAAACTCATATGTTTATTACAGTAACATTCAAACAAAATATAAAAATGCCAGAAACAAATCTAATGCATGCCGTACATTAGTGTAGTGTAGTGTGTGTGTATGTACCATGGCAGGCCTATACTATGTAAATAACCTAAACATGGATGGCAGGAGTTCAACTGTGACTATGGTGACACAGGCTTTTAAGAAAAATATGTTTATGTTTTTTTAATAACATAGAGATGTGTACTCTTGGTTCAGTACTGATGAAAACATCTTTATGAGGACAGATGATGCATTTTGCCTTATGTACTTAAACATTAAAAACTATATAACCTAAAGCCTATACTTCCTACATATACCCAAAATGCATTACATTTTTATTAAAGAAAATACACTCTATGATTAGTTTTATCAAAGCCTATGTATGTATAGTGGTACTCGAATTCAAAACGTACAATATATTTAGGTACTTGACAGAATTGGAAACCATCATTGTGAACCGTTATAGCACAACGATGCAGACACCTGGGACACCAATTTGTTTTGATGCACGCAACGTTTCTGATTTCGTTGCTTCATTGTGGATATTGGTTTGCTAAGACTTTCAAGCTTCTATACAGTCTTTGGTTTCAAACTAGAAGGACCATGCCTCGGCAATTGGATTATTACAGGTGGCCGATTGATTATTACGGCTAATGACATCTGTGGTGAGTTGCTGAAACCTATTTCACTCCGACACTTCACTTTGCTCCTTATAGGCTATGGTAACTTTCATACTAGCAGAATGAATAGGTTGCGTTAGTAAAGTGCGAAGTTGAACTCGCGGCTGGAACACTTGTTGAGAAAGTTACGGGTGGTAGGGAAGCTGAAAGTCAACAAGCCAGAATGCTCTGCTACATTGATTAATAGTATAGTGTGTTTTATTATAAATTATTAAATTATAATGCAGAAATGGTCAGCTGGCGGGCCGACTGTTTGCTTTGTTTTAACAATCTTATGTAGCCTATCCCATGTTTGGAAGGTGTGCTACAAGCGACTCATTCAGATTCAGCTCAGTTAACTGACAATTTGAACCACCTGAGCGACCCTTTGTTGGGGCAGGCATTGAAACCATTTGTTCGTGTCCTTGCTATTACTGCAACATCTTTTCATTTCAACAATTATTTTTCTGGACTAAACAACGTATTAAACGAATCCAATGATGTATTGCAATGGTTTATTTAGTAAGTTAAAATGGCGAGTAGCCTACGTTATGTGTGCCAGATAATAAATAGGCGGCAATGTCCGTTAGTAGATCATCCGTAGATTAGCGCTTAATTCTGTACATCAGTAGCCTACAACCATATACAGTCTATGTTTCTACATGGAGAAAATGTTTTATGTTAAACTATGTATGTGTTATATTAAGCGTTTACAAAGAACCGTTAGCCTATGGCTAGCTACCCAACATTCGCTGCTAAAGGTAGGCCTACGCAAAACTGTTTCCTACTACACTGCGTGGGAACTAAACTTTACAAGAAATAAGTGTTTTATGTCTGCATTATGTAGAAATTATGGGCAAAATGAAGACTGACACTTACCTCTAGGGTCCAGGGTTAAACGATTTCTGGAGGTTACAGGCGTTTTCTCAGGCAAAAACCGTTACAAAAGTGACATGTCATTACAGTAGCAGTTCTGTTTTTTTGTGTAAACAGTACATTACCATGTATTCAAAATTCTTTCCAGTAAAATTCTTTCCAAAAGCTGCACGTGATTACAGTAGCAGTACTGTTTTTTGTTTTAAAAGTACATTACCATAAATTCAAAATTTTCCCCAGTAAGTTACCACATTGTCATAAAAATCCCACAATGCATTGCAATGTACAGTAGCAATACCACATATTGACCTTACAGTATTTTATTGGGCATTTTTGTGGTAAGTTACCGCTAAATTACAGTTAAGTCTAACAGTGTTGCACAATATGAGCAATAGACAAAGGAGTTAATTCACAGTCATATTGGGTGTGTATTTGGCATTACCTTCAGGCATATATTAGATGCATTGTAAAACCAAAAAGAGAAGTTTTAGGTGCTCCCGCTTCACTTGAAATTCTATCTTGATTTAAAGAAGAAATGTTGTGGTCAGGGCATATTCTGACTCTTTATGTTTTAGTCTTTCTGATTTTCTCATAGGCACTGCATTTGACCTTGGTTTGGAGGCGGAAGACAGAAGTAGTTCTCAGACTTCCCCCAGGCAAAGTAAAATACCCTTGAAAAAGTCTCCCCTTACTCCTTCTTAAATGAAGAAGGAATGTGGAGAAAACAAAGTTATTTGGGTAATTTTAAGCACTCGTGATGATTTCCAACTGGCGGCAAACCACAAAAAAGAAAATGTAGAAAGAAAGGGAGGACACACGCACACACAAATTGGTTCCTTTGCTTGGAGTATTGAGCTTCTTTAGCTGGCCTGCTCTAGCCTTAACTTGAACTTACATGAAGTAATGTTGCTTGCTATTTACCCAGGCGAAAAAATCAAAGAAGGATGTGTGGATGGGTGTATGTGTCTTTGTGTGTGTGTGTGTGTGTGTGTGTTGGGTTGGGAAGCGGGGGTGAGGGTATAGTATCATTCGTCCAAGGCCTGTTTGTTTGTATGCTGTCTGTGCATAAGCCCCTCAGCTTTCTTCCCCAAAGGGCATGGTGAGGGTAATGATGTTGCCTTGGCCACCAATTCCCAATGTCACTACAGAGCGTGAAGAGCAAACAAACAAGGACATGCTAACATGCGCACACGACACATGACACATAAAACACGCGTGCACTAACACAAACACACAGAGACATGCAAGTAGGCATGTGCACTCATGCATACACACACACACACACACATAGACACACACACATAAAAGTATTTACACGTATATGTACTGGCCTTAAATACAATGTAAATATGTTTGCATCCACATTCACAGTGAATGCATTTCTCTTTTTGAAAAAAAAAAAAAATACACTACACTATATGGTTGAAATATATTTGGCGCAACACAGAGTAGTGGTGGTGCATTTTGTAGCATACACCTACTCACCTCTCCTGGTTCCCAGTTGCTCTTTTTTCCTTCTCCACACATGCCCCAAAGCATAGTTGAATGTCAAGTTGCTCATGCTCATTGGGTTCAGTGTGAAAATGTGGCCATATAAATAACAAGCTCTTGAACAGCTGCTGGGGATCTACTGAGGAGCTTTTCCTTGAGCAGTCCCATCTGTTGATGCTGTTTAGACCTGGAACAGATGAGCTTGTAGGTCTAGTACAACTTTTTACAATTGTAGGTCTCGATTTTAGAGCTTTACGTTTACATTGTATGTTCTTTGTTGTTGTAATTTCAGCGACTTATTATTTACCATCCCATAGTTTGGTCAATAAAACATAAAGACCCTAGAGCACATTATGACTGACCTCTGTTTTAGTTGTCAAATCAGATAACCCAGATCTCAGATGTCATACTGTGAAAAATGTGAAAAGCAGACACATTTGTGGTATTAAATCCCAACTATACCTTTATATTTTGCGGCCAAATTTAAATCCACAAACTCTATTTTCTGTCATCTGACTAAAATGAATTGAACACAGCTCAGTCACAGCAAAGCTAAATACATGGCTTAAGATTTTTTTTTTTTCATCTGAAGTGCCAAGCCAAATGAGACCTGTCGTCAGCATCACTGGCAGTTTAATAGTGACAAATGGTCGCCACAAAGGCATATTTTGACACTTCAATAGCGAGAGGCTTTTTAGCACTGTTTTAGCTCTGTTGAAAGCCAGCATAGACCAGAGGCAATTTGCACTGGCAAGTTGACAGCTGCATTCAACAAATTGCATGGATTGTTTGTTTTATATCATCTGTATATTTTGTTTTATTTTGAGATCATCCTCACATATTGTTCTCAATTATTTCTGTCATCTTTGATATTCGGTGTTACAGGGAATCGGTGATGGAAAGTTACAAGGCTTTCCCAAAGGTTTCAAAACAAATAAAAAGAAAATGTAGGAGTGGTTGTTCTTTTTCCGCCATTAGCAACCTAATGTCAGTTGTCATAAACAAGACCTTGTGAATGTCCTTTGAGATAGTTGGGTTAAACCTGTCTGAGAAAGTCATTGAATAGAGAACAGTGTTGGGTGTGAGTGTTTACTTGGGGTAATAATGCAATGCAAAGCACCGTCAATCAGCTATATGAATGTGTATCTATGTTTGTGTAAATCTTTAAAGAAAAAGATCAAGAGGTAATTTATGTCCCTGATACCTGTGCCACATTTTGTACTTTTGATGTACATCCCATACAATACAAGTCAATTTAGGGGAGAGAAATGTTGAGGTCAGCATCTACTGTGTGTATCTATCTGTCTGTCTGTCTGTTTGTCTGACACCTGCTGAACATGAAGTTCCACACAGTGTGGATTACACATTGCTGAAAAAAAAACATTCTTAGTTCTTGTTACTCATTCTTAGTTCAAAGGTTATATTATGACAGCCACAGCCAACAAAACACCCGACCGTGCAAAACCCTCTCTTCACGTGCTGTTTTGAGTACAGGCTTTTGGTCACATACACTAACAGTATACTTGAAATATGTGAAGACTGTGTACGTGTATGTGTATTAACCTGTATGGATAACTCAAGGGAGAAAACATATGATGGTGTCACGAGCAGAGATGGAGATTCACCATGTTGGCACATTGTGCAAATCATATTACTGTATGTATCTCTAGGTGGTAAATCTTGTTTTAGACGGGTCATTAAAATTCAAATGCAGTGTGTGGTTTGGAGCTGTTAGTCAGTCTCTGCATGACATGGACTGTATGTATGAGCCCAAAAGATGTCAGTGCATGTGGAAGGCAATGAAAACTTGAAGTTGCTTCATGTGATTAAAGAGAGTCTCCGCCACAGCTCCTTACTGGAGGTGGCACAATTTACAAGTTTAAACTAAAAATAACTAATCCTTTGCACATCCCTGAACTTGAACACTTCCGATAAGGATATTTCAGCTGGCTTGCCTGTCAGTTCGATTAAGGCCTAGCAATATACACAATATGCTAATGTGAATTTCATCGGGTATTTTCCTTTTTTTTTGCATAAGCATTCTGCAAAGAGACTCCCTCTTTACTCTGCCACTTGGTTAAATAACAGGAAGAAGACTTGCAATGAGATTTGCAGTTCTGCTTAATGATGCTGAAAATCTAATGTACAATTCCTCCCAACAAGACCCTTGTAGTTTGTCTGGGGGCATTGGGGAGTGAGCAGAGAGCGTTACGATAGAGGACACACTTCCTGCTTCTCTCCAGTCTAATGGACTACATTGGCATGGAGGCTGCTGGGCAACAGAGCTTCAGAGGGGCCATGGCCTCAGTTTGGAAAAGGCAGTGTTTTAAGGACCTACAAGCACAGACAAGCCCTGGCAAGAAGTACAGCAAACAGCAGCTGATCTGAAGGGGCACACACAGAGCCAGAGGACCACCAAGTGAATTCTACTGAGAGATGAAAAAATCAGGTCTGAAACATTCAGATCTTTAGGATCAGGTCATGTACGATTCTTTAACTCATGAAGGTGCTCTGTCTGTACCAAGAATCTGAAAGGTGGGAAAGATACCATACGGATCTAGATACCCCGTTTCTCTTTAGACTAATAATTTGAGCAACACTAGGGGAAACGTTACGGATACTAACGTATCCTCGGTTCTCTGAGTGAGAAGCCGAAACGTACGAATGGATGATGCCTATCATCTCCTACTTTTTCTGAAGTCAATTTTAACCAACCCTTTGAAAAAAGGGCAGTAAGCGCTCTGACGCGCGCAGGCAACTACTTAGACAGCCCTGCGTGACGTCAGAAAGTCTATATATTGACTGCGCTTATGCTTCAGGTCCTCTTTGCCAAGCTCGCCAGCGTCGGCGACTTGAGAGCTACTGCTAGAGCTACGTCCACTAGGTCGTTGTATACTCTAAAGTGGCGCGTGTTCAGCACGTGGTGCAGAGACAGAGGCTGTGATCCTCTAGTCTGCCCTATTGGCGAGGTGCTTGCTTTTCTGCAACACCTGTTTGATCAGGGTCGTACACCCTCTACTCTGAAGGTGTACCTCGCAGCTATTTCAGCATGCCATGTTGGTTATGCTGGCGTTTCCCCAGGCGCTCACCCCCTTGCGTCGCGCTTCATGAAGGGCGTCAGGCGGCTTCGCCCCTCTTCCACACGTTCGGTCCCTACTTGGGACCTGGCCACTGTCCTACGTGGACTGGCTCTTACGCCCTTTGACCCTCTGTCGAGTGCCAGTCTAAAGATGCTTTCCCTTAAGACTGCGCTTCTGCTCGCTCTGGTCTCGGTGAAGCACGTTAGCGATCTGACTGCTCTACCAGTCAGTCCTGACTGTCTTGAATTCACGCAAGATGACGCGCGGGTAACGCTGCGACCAAATCCCTTTTCTCGCCCTAAAGTGCTGTCTACTGACCCTCGTTCGAGGGTCATTGAGCTCTCAGCCCTTCCTGAGACGGGAGGTTCTGTGCCCATCACTCTGTGCCCGGTCAGAGCGCTTCGTGCCTATTTGACCCGTACGCAGAGCATCAGGAAGACGAACCAGTTGTTCGTCTGCCATGGCGAGCGTGCCAAGGGTCAGGCCTTGTCTACCCAACGCATGTTGCATTGGCTTACTGAGGCCATACGTCTGGCATATGAGGCGTGGGTGTTCCTCCGCCTGCTCGTGTCAGGGCGCACTCCACCCGTGGAGTGGCGGCTTCTTGGGCCTTCTGGAAAGGCATCCCTATGCAGGATATCTGTCTGAGCGCTTCGTGGGCCTCTGGCAACACCTTCGCGCGTTTTAACGCGTTGGACGTCACCAGGCCGGGGGTAGCAGAGAGTGTTCTCTCTGGGCCCGGCGGCGGTCCCATGGGTCTTCCCACCTCGGGCTCCTCGGTGTAGGGCTCTTGAGGCTTGGTTGTAGTGATCCATTCGTACGTTTCAGCTTCGAAACGAAAGAGAATGTTACGGATACTAACGTATCCACGGTTCTCTGAGTGAGAAGCCGAAACGTACGCTTCGGGCCTCAAGTCGCCGACGCTGCCGAGCTTGGCAAAGAGGACCTGAAGCGTAAGCGCAGTCAATATATAGACTTTCTGACGTCACGCAGGGCTGTCTAAGTAGTTGCCTGCGCGCGTCTGAGCGCTTACTGCCCTTTTTTCAAAGGGTTGGTTAAAATTGACTTCAGAAAAAGAAGGAGATGATAGGCATCATCCATTCGTACGTTTCGGCTTCGAAACGAAAGAGAACAGTACATTCACAGCAGTTCTCATACATTCTTACAATTTCACCACTTACATGAATTTATGCCTAACTTTGTATACATGGCAGAAAGCCTCAAAAACTGGCAGGTGGAATACATTTTTGAAGATATGTATGAAGTACAGTATTTACAAGGTGGCAGCAGGTAATTTAATAAGTGGGAGTGCCAGTATCACACAAGTTGGGTGTCAAGGCTAGTCCAGCCACAAGCCTCAGTGCCATTGGACACTTTTAAATGAAGTGTGGACTTTTATATAATATAGACAATAAATGTTTTTCTATTAAGGTATTACTATTCTGCCTTCCACATTTATGTACAATTTAATATCAATGTTGACTCATATAATAATATGATAAATCATACATGCTTTGTATTTAAAAGAATGTGTTCACACGTCAGGTAAAGTGTGTTTTTTCTACCTTCTTGATTCCTATCTATCTAGATAGAATTGAAAGTTTGTCATGTCATTGCACATTCAACACTTTGTTTGCTTTAGACTTTTTTTTTGTACTCCACAAATGTCGGGTCAGGTGTAACGTGTGGGTGCCTTTATTGTTGGTTCAAATCAAATTATGCTTCAGAGGGAAAATGCATAGAGAAAAGAAAAAGGGGAATCTAATTTAAATGTGACAGATGAAAATGTCACCTCCATGGACCGAGTGGTAATGAGTGGATTACAGCAAGCCTTCCTTTAACCACCGAGAAGGTATCAGCAACTTAGAAATGCAAAACCAAAAAGAAAAAAGAAAGACGTCCAATCTTTTGTACAGCTATTGGCTTTGGGCCAATTTTGAGACCCAAATTAGTTTCCTATGAGGATTAATGTATGAATATGCTTTGTCTTCAGTGATATCCCCCACAGAGTGCACCCTGTTTCCTATTTGCAAGACACTTTTCCCCGAGACACAAATGTTTTGTATGTTGCTGTGTAGCCCCAAAACCTATTTGTCAATAAATGGCTCCACATCAAAGCCCGTTTGGTTCTTCATGGGTCTGATACCACAGGGTTCCTCTATGGGTACTGTGTGTCCCCTTGCTGAACTGGAGCCATTCAGTGAATTACTAATAAAGCCGGCAATGCTTCCCTATCCTCACCCATAATGTCTTACCCGAGAGAGAGAGGCGATGACAGGATGTTTAGGCTTTGGGTAATGCTTTTTCAAAGATGTCTGTATGACAGCGAGAGTAAGACATCTTGGTGCTGTGTAAAGTGAAAATATGAAAACATGTTGCTTACCTGTCTACTGTTTGTTTTTAACATATATGCAGATATTCTGTAAATCCAATAAACTTAATTTCACTTCTCAAATATCACTGTGTGTGTCTCCTATATGATATATTTAAAGGCCCACTATGCAACATTTTTCATTTTTAATTAATCCGTTTCATACTGTTTAGGATGCTAAAATGAGTCATTACACGGCGAACGAACGGTGTAGAATGCGCCAACGTGGCCAATAGCGGTAGATACAGCACTTGCAATGTTCAGCAGCGCGTTCCGCCTCCAATAGAATGCAGTGCAATACAATGCAATACAGCGGTCTTTAGAGGAAGCTTGTGAGAGAGAAAAACTGAACGTTGCTTAGCCCCTCTTTAACTGACATTTTCTATCGTAACAACCAACGATTTATACAGGAAAATCATGATGATTAACAAGGTTGCCCATCCCTTTTTTGTTGCCCTTGCATACAGCAAGCTGCATTGCATACAGCATTAGAAGTAGCATGTTCTCATATGCTGAGTCTGTCCCCTCTCAGTGGCATTAGTGCCAGCACTTTTTTTCTACTGATAAATTGCTTTGTTATAAGCTTCTTGATTCCTCCCGGGTTAATTCAAGCTACCTCACATGCTGAATTAGATCTGCCCTTAACCCTGTTGATTCGACACACATGAAGTGGATGGGTGTTTCATTAGTCTCTATTACAGATTACTCACAGAGTTTTTGTCACAAAGATAACATACACACCGCACCGCCGTGTTATTCAGCTAGTTGCCGTGATGAACAGTTAAAACAGATATGTGATAAGGCTAGCTAATCTGTCAAGGTAAGATAACATAATCAACTTTAATTCAAACATTAAGTGGGATCATAGGAAAAGTGTATAATAGCATCAATGTCATAACATTTCATAAAATGTCAGTTATGAAATAACTTGCTATAAGCCTAAAGTACAGGATATGTTGTGACATATGGCCTCCCACTGCTGACCAGCCCATACAGCATTTGGAAGTTTAAAAGAGCGGACAGCAGATTATTCTCTAGCATCATCTATGGTGAAATAGGTCCTAGCCAATGTAAAATTCAACAGTCCATGAAAATCCGACTGTTTACGAATCTATCTGCTCTATGACAGTGACTCAAACTCAAACCAAGTTTACTTGTTCCATCTAAAAAACATTGAGCCAATGAGTGCCACAAAAAAGCACATTTAGACTTTTGATACTAAAGAAACATCCCACTTTAAGCACGTGTTCATATTTAGCAGTCATGAAAAACTATTAACAAATTTAAGCTATATAGTTCTTTGTGTCAGTTTAAAGGTGCTCTAAGCGATGTAACACGTTTTTAGGACTAAAACATGTGTTGTTACATACAGCAAACATCTCCTCACAATCTGCTAGCTGCCTGTCCCCTGTACACACTGTAAAAAAACGCGGTCTCTGTAGACAGCCCTGGCTCCACAAACGGCAACAAAACACAGTGGCAAACCTAGCATAACAAACGAAAACGAAACATAACAGTGTTCCAGCCAATAAACGTCAAGGTTCATTAGTCTTTCGGGAGGCATGGGAGGGAAGTGGAGGAGTGAGCTATAACGTATAACGCTTGAACCCTCTCTGGAGCTATCCTCTGTTTTGTTTGACAATACTTCGAACGTCAACAAGAAGTGACCTGAAACAGCATCGCTTAGAGCGCCTTTAAGCTATAAATGCTTTAACATTACAATGCCTTATTAGAGTCAAATGTACGTATAATCAGTTATGAACACATGACATTATGAATGAATGCATTTATAATGCTTTATTAATACTAGGTTCATTGTCACGGAATGCTGTCTTGAAACTCCATTTCAGTGTCATTTTCCCTTGGCCCATTCAGGCGCTATTCAATCTATTTTGTATTAAATTTTCATTTTCCTTCAGCACTGGGTGACCTTGAAAATTTAGTTAAAATACTTGGGAATATCTCTTCAAAAGAATCTGTCTCCCAAATTTGTTTTCATTGTCTTCATTGTTGTGTTCTGGAACACAGTTGTAATCAACACATCAAAATGCCTTGAAGATCTTCGATGTTATGGCAACACAGTCATATAGGCCTATAGTATGTATATACCGGTATATATTTTTTATATATATTTTTATATAAACAATAAATAATTTTGCATACAAATGTACATAAATTTTCATTACTTTTTAAAATTAATTTTAATTACAAACGTTCATGGACAAGATAATTACACAACTGATGCTTTCTCTGGTAACAAAAAAGGAGCAGTTTCTTTTCAGAGAAAAAAAACAACAACAACCAGGTGCTCTGTCTTCTATTCTAAGATTTTGTTCCTCTTACTTCCCTCAACAGATGCCACAGGCTGTGTCAAAATGAAGTTTGAACATAGATTTTTCATTCAGTCTTTAGGCTGGTACACAACAAAGCCACTTTGTGTTTTCCCCCTTTCTTCTTCCTCTTCCTTTTCTCCCGTTTTCTTTTTTCCCCTGTAACTCAGTTTGGATAATCAAGTGAATAAGAGCTTCAATTTAAAACTCTCCCGGCTGACTTCTACCATATTAAAGCATATTACCTCTAGCAATTCCCTGTTCCCTTAGCTCATTCTTCAAAGATGTGCATTTAAAGGTGTGTGCTTTGCTAAGTCTGTGTCTGATGTTAGTATTGGGGTGGAGGGCTTCCCCTCTTTGAAAATTCTTCAAGAGAGTAATAATTGTCAAGCAGAAGAAAAAACCTGCAGGTCTCTAGGAATATTTACTTTTTAGAAGTCACATCTAATGGTAGAGAAAGATGTCTTGGCAATTGTTACGAATGTGCTCATTCCTGATCTGGTGGTAAAATGCGGAGATTTACTGGCTCAAAGTTAAAAACTTTGATCTGTCTTTATTCTAATGATGACTGCTGAATGTTACTGACATGTGCGTATATGTGTGACTTTGCATTTGGATGAGAGTGTGTTTTATGAAATTAAAATCATGTGAAAATGAAGCCTAAATGTCTGCAATTGCATGCCAAATATCTGTAGTAAAAGAACGCCCGTGCCACCTACTGCTTCAGCTCAAATTATATATCAGCTTAATTCTTCTCTTCTTCTTCCAAATTTTCCATTGGGCAATCAAACAGAGGGATCTGGCATGCCCAATATTTTGAAAGTTTACAGAAATTATCTGGAGGAGGAGACGTATGCCAGTTGAGAGATTCCAGGTACTTTAAGAATAGCAACTTTTGAAAAAAGCTCAACTATTTATTAAAAAATATAAGACACTTTTTTTTGCCTCAGCAGAAGATGGTGGAAGGAAACACAACACACTCCACACTGATAGGCTAGAGGAAAGAAGTGTGTTCTGGGGCCTGTTGTAACGTGTTGCAGGTGACATGGCTGATTGCAGATCACAGTTGCAGACATCTACACACACACACACACTCACACACTAATGTCATATCATGTTGACTGTCAGGAGAACCAAAATGCTTTACAAAAAAAAAGAAAACAACACAACAGAAAATATACAGACCCCAGTACTGACAGCAACAGTACAACAACACAACAGAATTTAGGGCCTTAATCCCACAATCCCCACAAACTCAAGTGCAATTGAATGCACATTTAAACATGTAAGTTTTCAAGGTTTGGAACACAGACACAAATCATGCAGATCTGGGTTCCCGTAGTAGACTGACCACGTAAGGCTTTAAAACTTACTTTATATTGGATTCTAAACCTCACAGCATGCCAAGGTAATGCTACAAATATGGGAGGGATGTGATCTCTTTTTGTAGTTTCATTTTAAGTAGTCTGGCCTCTACATTTTGGACTAACTATGAACGTGCAAGAGATGATTCACAGACACCAACAGTGTTTCCTAAATTTTATCAGCATGTCTCCTGTCATTAGCTTGATGCATTAGCCGCTTTCACATCGTTTCACTTTGTGCAAAGTGTCTGAACCCTTGTCATAAGCATTTGTTTGCTCCACGGGGTGGGATGACTTTCTGCTTCAATCAGTGCTACTATTTGGTTGTGATGTACGTTACATGTGGGAATGCGTTGTTTCAGTTCAAGTTACTGTTTTTTTTATATTACAAGTTGTTATCAGACCCCTCTCTGTCATATAAGCTGGAATAATGAGGAATTGAAGCAATAATGAGGAATTTAAGGCAGCTATGCATTTATTTCATCCCATTCTTCTCTGTGAAATACAATTTAAATAAAATATTTTGTCAGTAGGTGTACAAGTTGTCTCTGTCATGAGTCTTATATTGTTTGCTTACAATGGTGCTTACAATCTGCAAAAATGTGAACAAAATCTAAGAGCTAAAATATTTTAATTGATTTTAAGGCTAATGTAGAGGCTATGTACTATACAGTAAAATGATTACATCATACACTGCCATGTTAGGATAGACTGACTGTCCTGAAAAAAAAATCACCAAGATCACCAGATGTGTTGATGGGCCTTATAATGACTGAGATAAGAGCTTAAACCCACTATGTGTAAGTTTTATTTTTTTCGTATGAGAATTTCTCCCATCTATCGGCAAAGTGGTATACTGCACACGTTTGAATAAAATGTATTAGCCCTTCCCTTCCCACGGTCCTCATTTCCAATGGTCCTCATTTTGAAAATGGCGGCGCAAAATGGATATTCTCATTTGGTACCCAGCCACATCTATATATAAATGGAAATTACCAAGTTTACGGGAACACTACAATTTTATTCATGGAGGTAATTACCATCGTTTTACATTATATTTTTAAAAGAAAAAATGTATTTTTAATAAAAGACGAAGATAAATAGAAGATAAATCCTACACATAGTGGCTTTAAGTAAAGGTGGTGAAATTACCCCAAAATGGAAATGAAAAGAGGACAAAATTAGCAACAACATACACTTATGCATACAGCTCGCAGTCCACTCACACATACTGAGACAGATGTGACAATTGAGGAAAAATAACAAATAACATGATAATACTATAATTACCAAATACTGCAGCACCAATGTGTGTCTGTGTGTATTGTACTTTTGTTATGTTTGGTTAGACATCTTAAGGCCTAGGTTAGACATTCACACACACACACAAACACACACACACACAC
>JAGFZM010000030.1:512006-522985 GCA_017657215.1 Limnothrissa miodon
AAAAAAAAAACTGACATGTGAACAGACATCTGCACTGGCTGTCTACACTTCACAGATATTACGCACACACACACACACACACACACAAACACGTACACACAGGTGGAGAACAGTAGAGAACGTAAAGAGTCTAAAGAGATTGATTACATCCCTGTGCACAAATCCATCCACTCTGAAATGCAGTCTCGGTCTGGAAGTGCGTCATCACCAGGTTGTCTACGTGCAAAGGCCTTTGGCTGGGTTAGAAGTGTAGCATGTCGTTTGCAACTTTCCTGCAGATAGGCATCTGCTATGAGCATGGAGGAATATCAGAGGGGCTCTGCAGCATACATAATGCATGGACATATATAACTAGATGTGCCTCCTAGCAGTTCTTAACATGCCACACACTGCTGAATGTTACATCTGAAGAAAATGGATGCCCGTTCACACTCTTGGCAAATTTTGCAAACAGATATTAACACACATAAATACCATGGGCATAGGTTTTCACAATGGACTAAATAGGGACATGTAAATACCAACTTTTTGACATAATTTCTTTGACTCTGTGACATTGCCACACTGAGTTGTCTTTTTGTCCTCAATTCATTTAAGATGTAAAATGTCTGTACTATATTCTTGCAAGGGTACACTTTATTTTTATATGATTGTAATGTACTGTTTTCTCAGCTCTTTTGTCTACGGACTATTTATCAGAACTAGAGGCGCAGCTGTGAGTAAAAGTACAAGCTCCTGAACAGAGATTAAGAGATATATGACTATATGTCATATAATATAGGCAATATGTCTTAAATGGAAGTCAGACATGACTGAAGACGAATTAGTCCGAAGCATTATGAACAAATGTAATCCAGCCTTGGTCAGTAGTTTAAGGGGGACAGTTCACAGTGTAGACCAGCTAGTCAAAGTGGGGTCTATGGTAGAATGGGACTGGGTTGCTAAGAAAGACTATTGGGCTCGGGTGAACAGCCAAGCCTCAAATGAAAAAGCCAAAAAGAAGACAAGTAACAAAAGTTCCAATAACAACACAGAGCTAAACGTAACGCATCATGTAGCATTAGCCAAAGCCGAAGCTCCTACGTTGCTAGTGGTGCCAATTGAGACCCGAGAACTTGCCGAGGGAAGCTGTACTGGACACAGGCTGTACCCTCACCTTAATGCAGATGAGTTTGTGGCAGAAACTGGCTAAGCCAAATGAGAAACTATGCACCGGCGAACCACTGAACTTTGTGCTGGTTGATGGAAAGTCTCACCAGGCCCAGGGGAAGACACAGCTAACCTATTTATGGCATGGGGCTGTTTATACTTTAGAGACTTATATTATGTCAGATAGCAAACTAGCTTTTCCTTTCATTTTGGGGCTACATTTTTTGACAAAGACTTTTGACAAAGGCTTTGTTTATATTGATGACATCATCATCTACTCACCCTGCCCTGAACAGCACCTGAAAGATCTTCAAGCTGTGTTTGCCAAGCTACATGCTGTCAACTTAACCCTTATTCTTAAAAAGTGTCACTTTAACAAGGCTCAACTCAAGTTCTTGGGGCATATCGTGTCCGAAAAGGGGGTGGAGATTAAAATATTCCTCAGCCTGGTAGGATGGTACCATAAGTTCATACCAAACTTTGCAGATATTGCAGCTCCCCTCAACAACTTAAAGCGAAAGGCTGTGCAGTGGGAGTGGACAGAGGAATGTCAGACAAGCTTTGACTGATTAAAACAAGCACTGAAATCTTCTCCCGTTCTAGCCCAGCCTGACCTCCAGATACCATTCCAAGTGCACACCGACCCAACTGATGTGGGGTTGGGGGCCATTTTGTCCCAGGAAACTCCGGACGGAGAGCGAGTAATTGAAGTACCAACTTGTGGTGCCAAAGAATCTAAGAACAGTTTTTTTAAGTTACTTCCATGACAGTCCATTGGGGGCGAACTTGGGCAGGCTGAAAACCCTATTGCGGATTTAAGAGGTAGCTTGGTGGACTACCATAAGAAAAGACGTGTGGGAGCACGTAAAACATTGTACAGCGTGCCAACAGTACAAACCCGACAACAGAAAGCATGCAGGACAGATGCAAACCACTGTGGTGGAAGAAGCTGGCTATATGCTGTGGATGGACTTTATGGGGCATTTTCCCCGGAGCAGGAGGGGGAAACTGTACCTCCTGGTAGTGGTGGATTACTACACCAGATGGGTCGAGTTATTCCCGATGTGAGACAGTAAGACTCCTCGTCTGTGCCAATTGCTACGGATGAGATTCTGACCAGGTGGGGTGTACCCAAGTACATAGTTTCAGACCGAGGCCCACAGTTCACTAGTCAGCTACTTGAGACGCTGTGTAAGAAGTGGGGCATCATACAAAAAATGACCACTAGTTATCATCCACAGACCAACTTAACTGAACGTGTTAATGAAAATCTGAAGACCATGATTGCATCGTCTGTAGGCGAACATCATGAAGACTGGGATAAGTGGATATCAGAATTCCGGTTTGCCATAAACAGCGCGCAACACATTTGCCACATGGAAAGGCCAAATTAGCCATAACTGCATGGAGAATGTAGGCTAACTAGTGGCTACCACATGGTTGTTTTTAGTTCTGTCAAAAAAGACAGACTAATTACTAACGTTAGCAATGTTCATACACAGTGCCGTAGCTCCGCAGATGCACATAATGCACACTGCGTAGGGCACCAAGTGGACGGTAGGGCACCAAAAAAATTAGGGTCGTGAAAAAAATGTGTAAACCATATTAATACTATAAATATGCATTAATATGGTTAAACAATACAAAAGCAACATAAACCAATTTTCCCGAGAAAAGGGGTGTGAATGCTTTGTGCCCCTCTCTCCAGTCTCCTCCTGGTGCCCTATGTATCTAACATATGGTGCACAAATAGAACAACTTGCTATCCTACCTCAATGTCCTTCACTAACTGACCGTTACCTAATAACTCTAAAGACTACAATAGATTCTACAGCCCCTAACTCTATTTGCTACCACACTAGACGAATAACCCCCCAAGCCACAAGCGACTTCATAGATAAAATTCCTTCTCTTCTTGAACCCTTACTGACACAATACACATTAGAAGGCCCTCCTCCCAGCCCTACTCAAGTTGACCAATTAACTGATAATGTTATAGAAGCACTTTACACTACATTATATTCCATTGCGCCACTTAAAAAGAAAATTTGAAAACAAGACAAAATTGCCCCATGGTATACAGCACAGACACACTCAATGAAGCAAGCTGCACGTAAACTTGAGAGAAAATGGTATGCCACCAAACTTGAAGTGTTCCATCTTGCATGGAAAGACAGCCTAAAAGACTATAAGAAAGCACTTAATAATGCAAAAACAGAATACTATTCCTCACTTATAAATGATAATAAAAACAATCCCAAATTCCTCTTTAACACAATATCGCGCTTAACTAAAAGTAGGAATGAAGTGACACACTCCATTCCAATAACATTAGACAGCAATGATTTCATGATTTTTTTTAATGATAAAATTGAATCTATTAGAGGTAAAATAAATAACACCATTCAAACCTCAAATTCAGCTGGTTCCCCTATAATGGAAACAGCAAGTCCTAGCCGACCTATAGCGTACCTGGACTCGTTTACACCTGCCAGTATATCTGAAATTATCAAGTTGATCTCATCAAGTAAGGCCTCTACTTGTCTACTGGATCCAATTCCTACTGATCTCCTTAAGGCTACTCTCCCTAACCTAGCTGAACCGATATTTAATATTATAAATCACTCTCTCGTAGCAGGACATGTTCCCAAACTTTTCAAGACATCTGTCATTAAGCCTTTAATCAAAAAGCCCAACCTTGACCCTGATGTCCTGGCTAACTATCAACCTATATCCAACCTCCCATTTATATCCAAGATTCTTGAAAAAATTGTGTCTAAGCAAATTTGTACCTTCTTAGACGCAAACAACATTCAGGAAACCTATCAATCTGGCTTTAGAGCATACCATAGCACAGAATCAGCCCTAGTAAAGGTCTACAATGATCTCCTTATCTCATCTGATAATGGATGCATTTCATTATTAATCCTACTGGATCTAAGTGCTGCTTTCAACACTATTGATCACAGCATCCTACTACATAGACTTGAGCATATGATTGGCATCAAAGATTCTGCATTAGCCTGGCTCAGGTCATACCTTACTGGACGTTACCAGTTTGTACATGCACATAATGAAGCATCATGCCACACTGAAGTCAAGTATGGTGTGCCCCAAGAATCAATACTGGGACCTCTGCTATTCTCCCTTTACATGCTACCTTTGGGATCTGTTATTAGAAAACATGGCATTACCTTCCACTCTTATGCAGATGACACCCAACTATACCTTTCAATGAAGCCTAATGATTGTACGCCAGTAACAAAACTTGTTGCCTGCCTCAGTGACATCAAAAACTGGATGACTAAGAATTTCCTTTGCTTAAACTCTGATAAGACTGAAGTCATGTTGATTGGCCCTAAAAACCTGACCAATACTTTACCCCATCATCAGAGCTTACTTAGTGACCTTTCACTCACACCTAACACAAAGGTCAAGAACCTTGGGGTGTATATTGATCAAGACCTCTCTTTAAATAGTCATGTAAAGCATATCTCCAAAACCTCATTCTTTCATTTACGCAACATTGCTAAGGTCAGAAAATTTCTTTCTTTTGAGGATGCAGAAAAACTAATACATGCATTTGTTACCTCCAGACTTGACTATTGTAATGCACTGTTCTCTGGATGTGGTACTAGCTGCATCAAAAACCTTCAACTAATACAAAATGCTGCAGCACGAGCACTCACTAGGACAAAAAAATATGAACATATCACACCTGTCCTTGCTTCCTTACATTGGCTTCCTGTTAAAAGCCGAATTGATTTTAAAATACTTCTCCTAACATATAAAGCCCTTAATGGCCTTGCTCCAGCATATATTAAAGACTTACTTGTTCCCTACCACCCTTCTAGACCCCTAAGGTCACAGAATGCTGGTCTCCTAGTAATTCCTAGAATATCAAAATCGACAATGGGAGGAAGAGCATTCTGCGCCTCGTGCGCCTGTCCTGTGGAACAAACTCCCTTCTAACATTGGTCAAGCGGACACTCTCAACACCTTTAAGTCTAGACTCAAAACTTTTCTATTTACTGACCCCTTTAGTTAGGGATGGTGTATGGTAAGCCACACCTCCTCAGGATATTATTGAAAAGGACTGCCTCTGCAGTAAGCTCCCGTCCAGGGATTCGTGGCCACTGACCATTTCCTTTGGTGGTGTTGGCTTGTTATACATCATACCTTAGTTATGCTGCTATAGTTTAATGCCGCCACAATCCACCCATCTGTTAACATGTACAATTTTCACTATTCTTTCTCCTCCTCTCTCTTTCCTCTCCACTTACTTCTCTCTCTTCACTTAGCCAGCATCTGTATATGGTTTCACATGCAATATAACTCACATTCTCTGAAATCTGATGGAGACTGTTCTAACTCATCTCCTCTCTGATTTTCCATGCCTTGTCGTGAGTCATCACTGCCTTCCACTGCCTGCGCCTGCACCTCCTGGGTTCTCCTGGGACCTTCTTCCAACGTGATCCTTGCAAAAACTATTGAAAGGGCGGTATTCAAACAGGTTACTGAATTCTTGAACCAACAGAATCTACTCGACCACAACCAATCTGGCTTTAAGAGCGGCCACTCCACTGAAACAGCTCTACTATCTGTGGTTGAAGCCTTAAAAGAAGCCAGAGCGGAATCAAGGTCATCTGTACTCATCCTGCTTGACCTGTCAGCTGCGTTTGATACGGTAAACCACAGTATTCTATTGTCTATACTGTCAAACATGGGCATCAAGGGTGATGCATACTGCTGGTTCGAATCCTACCTCACTGGGCGACTGTTCAAAGTGTCCTGGCTAGGACACACCTCTGCGCCTTACCACCTTGCTACTGGAGTACCCCAAGGATCTGTGTTGTGTCCCCTTCTTTTCTCCATCTATACCACTTCCTTGGGCCAAATCATCCGCCAGCACGGCTTCTCCTACCACTGCTATGCCGATGATACCCAGCTCTATCTGTCATTCTCACCCGATGACCCAACCATCCAAACGCAAATCTCGGATTGCCTCTCTGACATCTCTGCATGGATGCAAGACCATCATCTCCAGCTGAACCTCTCAAAAACCGAGCTGCTGGTCCTCCCAGCTAAACCAACTTTTCACCACAACATTTGCATCAACTCTGGCTCCTTGCCTCTTGCTCCCTCACGGGTAGCCAGGAACCTAGGTGTTATGATTGACGACCAGCTAACCTTCAATGACCATGTTGCTTCTGTTGCCCGGGCCTGCCGCTTCGCACTATTCAATATCAAAAAGATCAGACCATACCTAACTCAACAAGCCTCCCAATTGCTGGTTCAAACTATGGTCCTCTCACGCCTTGACTACTGCAATGCCCTTCTGGCAGGACTTCCTGCCTGTGCCGTCAAGCCACTTCAGATGATCCAAAATGCTGCGGTGCGTCTCATCTTCAATCAGCCGAAGAGGACGCATGTCACCCCTCTGCTAATCAAACTCCACTGGTTACCTCTGGCGGCTCGCATCAAATTCAAATCACTGATGCTGACTTACAAAGTGCTTAGAGGATCTGCCCCTTTTTATCTAAGCGCTCTCATAAAAGCTCAGGCTACCCTCCGACAACTCCGGTCCTCCAATGACTATCGACTGGCAGTCCCGGCACCTCGCCCAAGGCAATCCAGACTCTTCTCATGTGTCGTCCCACGCTGGTGGAATGACCTACCAAAAACAATCAGAACAGGGCCATCTCTGGAGGCCTTCAAAAAGCTCTTAAAGACCCAGCTATTCAGAGAACATCTTCTATCCTAGCACTAAAATGAACTGAAGCACTATCCCCAAGCACTATGCTCGTTAAGGTTTCTGCTATGTAGCTTGATTGTTATCCTCGTTTTGTAAGTCGCTTTGGATAAAAGCGTCTGCTAAATGCATAAATGTAAATGTAAATGTAAATGTGATCCGGCGGCACTCATGAATGGTCCTCAACCCACTCCACTGTCCATGCCACTGCCTCCCTGCTGAGGGTCACCCCTGCCTTCCACTGCCTGATCCTACATCTCTGGCTTCCTGGGTGGTCTGCCTTCAGCTTCACAGATGACCCTGACATGATCGATACAGCCTCTAGCTGGCCCCTGGCTTGACTGCGCCTAATGACATGGGACTATATCCTGGGATTCTAATGGGACTCCTATATTACTTTACTTTATTTACCAAAATTTTCTTGTAATGTGTATCTAATGGAATAATAGTGGACTACTCACCATCTGAGAGACTGAAAACCTGCCCTAGGCAGTTGGGTTAGCCCCTTGAGCCGTCGGAACTGCCCAAGGTTTCTTCCTCTACCATAACAAGTAAAAACAAAAACGCTGCTAGGGAGTTTTTCCTTGCCCCTGTTGCTCATTGGGCCTCTTGTGTTAAGCGCTTTGTGACATGCCTTTTGTAAAAATGCGCTATATAAATAAAATTGAATTGAAATTGAATTGAATTGGTGCCCCCTCCCCCCACCACCCACCTCACAGTGGTCTGTTCGATTATGCCTCATTCACAATTTGGTATTGGTAAACACCTGTTGGAACATGGCCTCGAAACGGCAACAAGAGTCGGGAGCGGAGAAATGAAAAAAGAAGAAGAAGCGTGATGAAACTCGGGCGTCCCTTGCCGGTAAGGCAATGTTTAAATAAAAAAAAGTCCAGGGCTTGGTACCAGTGATTAGTCTTATTAATATGCCAATTATTGTAGGCCTACTGTAGATTCAAAACTGTATTTCTGTAAAACCCCTGATTATTTTCTCTTGTATGTTTGAATGCAGGGTCAATGCTTAAATATGTGCAAATATGTTTTTTTTTTTTTTTTTGAGGGGGGGGGGGGGGGGGCACCATAAAGCATTTGTGCTTAAGGCACCCAAATGGCTAGCAACGGCCCTGTTCATACAGGTCACCTTAGCATGTGTAATCCAAAATATACGCGAAGAACGAATCATTTTACCGTGGTTAGGATGTCTCAGATTGACAGAAACAGGTTCTCATAGCCTAGCCTACATCCCAAACAGTTCATTACATTACATATTTCATTCGATGACCCAACTCCACCATTTACGTTAACGTTACTGTGCACATAATAACTTTGTTTGACTGTAGTGAATATTTGAAATGTCTATTTATAAATACAAGTAAATTATGATTACCTGTCCAGGAGAAAATTTGCAACATTGGCATCTGTTTTCAAATTATTCTCCACTTTTATCCGTTCATCGTTCAAATGCATCTCCAACGTAAATCCTTTTCTTACGCAGACTGTTTGTCACACCGTAATTCAGATTCATACCGAGGTATTTTAGTTTCGTACTCAAAATGTTAGACTTTTAAAAATTATTATTAGCTGCAGATGTGTTATTTAGTGCAGAGCAGGCAACTTGGTTGCCGAAACACTACTGACTTCGTGATTGGAAGATAGATGGAGGGTGGTGGCGCTTCAGGCCAAAACAAAACATGACAACATAAACATCAGTTGAGGGCTTCAACTCTGCTTTTTAAAGAAGGGCTAAGCACCGTTCTGTTTTTTTCTCTCACAAGCTCCATCTAAAGACTGCTGTATTGCATTGTATTGCACTGAATTCTATTGGATGCGGTCCGCGCTGCTGAACATTGCAAGTGCTGTATCTACCGCTATAAGCCACGGCGCATTCTACACTATTCTGCCCTAGCGATGTGTTTCAACGATGCATCGGCAGATAGCGAACAGTTGGGATAAGAAGCACACTTGTTCAGGCGAATTCACAAAGCCTCTTTTACTTCGGTTTTTATCCACAATTCCGTAAAACTACAAAAAACACAAACGAAATACATCACTACATTGCTCTCAAAAGGAATACTAAATGTACAATCACTTATAAGATAGGGAGATGATAGCTTGGCGAGCTAGTAGCCTAATGTTAACACAAGGTAACACTGTTAACCTTTCCAATCCAGTACCAAAATTGTTCTCTTATTCATTTAATTGTTTAGCAATCATATTAGTCTAAATTAAAGTTTATAAATCAAAACGTTACACTTACAGGCATATATACTCCCGAGATCTGGCAAGACGCAGCAATGAACTTCCAAATACTAACACTCACCGCAATATCAATAACGACCAGTAGAGGTCGCTTACACCACAAATATTAGAGCAGTATATAGAGACTCTGAAGTCAATAGAAACTATTCCATATAAGAAATATGAACACAGTTAGCAAACAACACCAGCAAAGTAAATTGTCTAATAATTCTCAGTCATAACATACACTGTTCGTTTGCCGTGTCATGACTCATTTTACCATCCAAGTCCATCCATAGCATTAAAGTCCAATTGTTTCAGCGAACACAAGCCTTATCAAGAGGTGTGCGGGACGACCGTGACGGCGTTAAGAAGATTTGTGTTTGTGGATTTACTTATGGACGCCGGGAAAAGCTGGTGAGAGCTATCTAGTTGTTTGCGTTCGCAATGCATTGCAATGGACTAGTTTGGTGACCTATTTTTTGTGATTGGCTGATTCGGCGATCCAAGCCGTTTGTAAAATGACTACACACATGGGTGCCTCTTCACTTCTGCATCACTGCGCAATCGAACAAAAAAAACGTTACAGTTGTTCAATGGTCTGACATATGGAATGTTTTTTGTGACAAAATTAAATAAATAAAAACGACATGAAGTGAATTATTTAAACACATATTAATTAAATAAATAATGAATAAGCAAATAGAATATTACATAATCAATTAAAACATGAAAAATAAAATGAAATACATTTATTTATTTGTTAATTTTACATTTAGTCTTCGTGAAATAAATAAATATGACAACAGCTATTTATTTATTTATTTCAGTATTTATTTCATTATTTATTTCATTTTTTCATAGCCGCTGCATGACATGAAATAAATAATAACGTCAGCCAGTCAAATCGATTGCTTAGGACTGCCGCCTAAATATCTGAGTGTTGATTGGTCGCTTGTGTTGTTGGTAACAAAGTTAACGTACTTCATAGCAAAGTAGCCATTTGTAGCCGTCTGCTAGACTAGAGTAGCCGACATCTCCGAGCGAGGCTGTACAATAACTAAATAACTAAAGTATAATAAACAACAAAAATGACAAGTATTCAAAATTTATTGAATGAGGCAGCTAATGTCATGCAGGAGGCTTTGCGACAGCAGCAAGATTCCCCTCAGGGGAACGTCTCGGGGTAACGTGAACCTAAGTCCTGCCGAAGGTAAGTAGTGGTACAAGTTGCCTAAAATCTCCAAATCTCCTAAAAGCCCCGCTGAGCTATAAACACTGGAGGCGCAACGCCTATGACGTATCTGTCCGAAGCGAGTTTGCGAGCTGGGGTCATGGCCTGTGTCCTCCATAGAGAATGAATGGGGCTACGTGACTTTGCGTCCTCTAGTATAATTATCACACATCTTTTATGTCTACATACCATGTGGATTTTTGATCGGCATGTTCTAAAGTATAGCCACATATTTTTTTTTAAATCCACAACTCGGCCAATTTGTTTTTAGATTTTTCTTTTAAACGTTTTAATATTCTCGAATTGTGATTGGCCCAGTAGGTCACGTGGTTGGGCTGTTTTATACGGCCACTATTGATTTGTTTCAAGGAAAAGTAGTAGTTAGTCAGTTCGGACAAATTGTTTTCATTAGCAGTCAGTAAAGTAGATACCTTTGTTGTTCGTAAAATCTGTTAAGTATGTTACTGGTGGTGACTCGGCTAAACACATAGCTCAGTGCATAGCCCATCTCAGCAAAGCAGCATGTAGCGCTGCCTGGCAACCACTCTCCAAAAAGAACTACATGTATAAACAGTTTACTTAAAGGCCCACTAAGCAACATTTTTCAGT
>JAGFZM010000030.1:522995-540459 GCA_017657215.1 Limnothrissa miodon
TGCGCCACCGTGGCCTATAGCGGTAGATACAGCACTTGCAATGTTCAACAGCGCGGACCGCCTCCAATAGAATGCAGTGCAATACAATGCAATACAGCGGTCTTTAGAGGGAGCTTGTGAGAGAAAAAAACAGAACGTTGCTTAGCCCTTCTTTAAGGTACAGTGCTTTGCAGGGTAGTGAGAGATACACATGAATTCCTGGCCTGAATTCATACCTGTTCTAGCTTATGCTGCTACAATAAAGACATCTTTTTATATTGGACTACCATTATGTGCACTTGCTTCTCTCACTGCCATCTCAGTGGAGCGTATCCCAATATTGTGTGGTGTAGTGTATGGCATACACACACACACACAACCCACTTAATTACAATCTATCTGCGTCTCATAAATCTCTGTTGTATTACCACTTAAGCAACCAGACATCCTAGGGCTCCACACCATAGACAGTATATGCTCCGCACGCAATCCTGCAATCCCGGAGAGGCAGGCAACGGCGTCAAGATGTCAACACTTCTCATTTACTCAGACTAAAGTCTTACCTGCAAAGAGGCTGAGTGAGATGGATAAGAGCCTATGGATCTGGTGACGCAGAAATGCAAGACACAGGAGGGTGAACTTCTGAACTTGTTTCACTTTGAAAACTCAACACTGATTGCTAAGTGATGTCACCTCTAGGTCAAATCAGGATGTTGTGCGTGTGTGTGTGTGTGTGAGAGAGAGAGAGAGAGAGAGAGAGAGAGAGAGAGAGAGAGAGAGAGAGAGAGAGAGTGTGTGGGTGTACACAAAGGTTTCTACCGGTTTGTGGTGTGTGCTTATCAGTGCCTCATCATCCTGTCAGTCCTTGATTATTTGTTACACAAGTAAATCGCCAGCGGCCTGAGGTATAATCCTACACAGTTAAAGTCAAAGGATGTGAAATGCACCACTCTCTCTCAACACCATTACTTCAAAAATGGGTGCTGAAACTTAGTCGTTAAAAATACTCAAGGAAAAAACAGGCATTACTCCAAATGGCGTTTTCCCTGTAAATTTAAATTTCGTAGGAAAGTCGCTGCAGGCCAGACATGAGGCAAACTCCAAATTCAACAGTGCAAAGGAAACTTGTGAGAAAATTTAATCCTGTGTTGAAAGGCTTGTAAAAAAAATAGGTGTATTTTATCACCTGCATTATTTCATGTGCCATTCAGTGTGGTCCCTAATCCTTCACATACTCCTCCCAAAAAGTCCTTTGCCATGAAAAGAGATACAGAAATGGATCTTGTAATGTTCTTGTAATGTGTATCTAATGGAATAATAGTGGACTACCCGCCATCTGAGAGACTGAAAACCTGCCCTAGGCAGTTGGGTTAGCCCCTTGAGCCGTCGGAACTGCCCAAGGTACCTCTACCATAACAAGTAAAAAAAAAAAAAACGCTGCTTGGGAGTTTTTGCCCCTGTTGCTCATTGGGCCTCTTGTGTTAAGCGCTTTGTGACATGCCTTTTGTAAAAATGCGCTATATAAATAAAATTTAATTGAATTGAATCCTGTTTATGCTGCTGACACCTGTACAATGCAATTGCAAAATTCATCTTCTGGGATGTAACCTTTCCCAACACTCATTCTGCCTGCTTCTATCTTTGCAGATTTTCAACCATGTGAACTTACGGAATATGCTTTCTAAATACTGTAATCACACAACGTTTAAAGACACACTTTCAGTAGTAAATAACAGGAAGACTACACTAGGTGAGTTACAATCACACTGCGGAGGCAGCAGTACCTTTTTACTGGAGTCAGTAGGGGTGGGTACATCATATCTACACCATAGTTCTAAAACAAAAAAAAACTATTTTATTACTGTAATTAACTGCTGAAGGATGTTGTTGATGAGCATTACTTATAAATTGTCTACTTGAATGGAGAGTTTGTGTGCGTTAGCAGACAGAAATATTCACCAGCTAAATTTGATCGGCAAAGCTTGAGCCCTGTACTGTATGCACACACAAACAGAAGTCAGATATTCATGAATACTGTGTGACCTCAGCCACAAATCTTTCGATTATTTTTTCTACTACAGTTTTGGGTCCTAAGTTCAAGTGCGCAGCCTTGAGGTCAGTAGGCAGCAGTATTGTTTGCCATGGCCCCAAGCGTGTTGATTTCTGAATGAAGGCACTCTCTCCCAGATCATGTGACCCGGGAGAGAACCGGCAGAATGCCATGCTGTACTTCCCCTCTGATAAATACATTTTCCGGCCCGAGGGGGACGACTGGTCTGACTTACAGAAATTGTGTTGCATGGCTGGTACTGAATGTTTTTTTGAGGAGAATGTGAATTGGAATGTGGTTTTCTACAGTGTGTGTGTGTATGTGTGTCTCTGTGCCACTTTATGATGTTGGAGAGAGTGGGTGAGAGAGAAAATACTGGTTTACACACACACGCACACACACAAACACATTGTGTACTCCCTGGCCTATAACTGTGTTAGCTGCGATATGGATTGAGTTGTGAGTGTCTTAAGAGCTTTGCGCTGGTCAGTGGTGCAGGGAGGCTGACGCACTGCCTGGGTGGCAGAGATTAAAGCCCTAAAATAATGAACTCGACTTGAGATTAGACTCTACACCATTTTCCTCAACACATTCCTTTCTCAAACTTCTCACCTAATCTTTCGGCTTTAAACACACACACTCATACACACATACACACACTCAAACACACACTCTCTCTTTTGGACACACAGAACTTCCTTGCACTCAGGTACCTTTACACAGAGTTTCAACGCCTTGCGACAGGAATGCTAGAATACAAATTGACTGATAATAACAATAATTACGGCATAGTGCTCATACATGACAGTGCTGAGGCATTCACTGCAGTTATGCAGCAGCTTCACTTCTCTTAAATGGATGTCAATTGACTGAGGCTTGTCTGATCACAACCAGGTACAGCTCAGGATTACTGCTCTTACTCCTGCATCAAACTCTTTTCAAAGGTCTTTTCAAAGGCATTTCCAGGCTTTATTAAATATTGAGGGATGGATCAATGTGAAATCTTATTGAAGCGACGATGCAGAACCTGTGCTGCTAAAATCCAAATACAACACTGTAACTAGTGGATACACAGCAGCAAAACCAGCTATAATGGGCATTGTAAGCTGGTACGGGGGGGGGCAGTACATTTATCTTTATACACTATGAACACATAAGAAAGCACCTCTCATCGCTGAAACACAGAAATACTTACATTTACATCTGACAATGCCCTGACACGTGTGAATGACAAGAGGGTCTATTAACATCTGTGCTGAAAGTAAAACAGACGCGTCCCTGTCAGCCCAGAAATAAGATGGCAGCAAGTTTGATGACATCTGTAAATTATTTATCTTGGCGCATGTCTCATCCAGAGATGCCTAATTTGCGACAAGTCCAATTATTGTCTTTTCTTTGGACTACAATCACAAAAGAAAGTGCGAGAGAGTTTTCTGAAGAAACGATGGCTGGAGGGGGTGAAAATGAGTTCAGTCTCAACCCCTGATCTCCGACGAGATAACACATTTATAACGGTTACAAAATAGAGTACTGATGTTCAATGGGCCATTTGTCTGAGCACTTGACATGCCAAGGGATAAAAGTAGGGGAAAGTGCTAGGGTTTGTGGGCTTTTAAGTGGATTATTGTTACAATGCCATAAATCAGTCCATGGAAGCCGCTTCCCTCCCCCAAGAGTTTTCAAGGTTATGTTCCACACGTGAGAAATTTGTTTTCCGTGGCAATCCCCGACTGGCTCAACGGACATTTACTTGATGAACCGCTCCAGGTAACCTGGTCTTAGGCTCCCAAAAGACTACCTCTCTCGTGCTTCCTCCCCAAAAATAAACAAGTTTTATGGTTGCTTCAAAAATCCACTGCTGCCAAAATGCCGGACCAAAAACATTTTGCCGTCCCTAAAAATAAATAAATAAATCTGCATAGTAATCTAAACAGAAAGATGTACAACTCTGACTGCATAAACCATGGCCAACGGTCCTGTTTGGAGTATTATGGGAAACCTATGAGCGTCAGGGAGCAGTGGAGGGAGAGCCTCTGTCATGGTCCTGCCCCAGATCCCGGAGGCCTGTCCCCTTCTTTATATTCTTGACAGGGCAGCGCAGAGGTATCACACAGAGTTATGTCTCTTGGCTCAGTGGCAAGTTTCCGTCCCATTATGGATGTAATGTCCCGAGGCAAGTATGCACTGCTTCCATTTCCCCCTCCCTCTTACCCCCCCTCCTCACTCTTTCAGCTATCTGTCTTCCTCCCTCTTTTGTACATGATTTTCCTCCGCTTGTTTTCTTTCAGCTTCTCTCAACTACCTCCTCTCCATCCATTTTCATCACTTTTTCTCCCCCTCCATCTCCTCTCCTGCATCTCTCTCTGTCTAGCACTTTCCCCTATCCAGACTGTGTTGTGCTCTGCTGGGTTGGGTTGTGCCATGCTGTGGATTTACCCAAGCTCAGTGGGGGTCTTGGTGGCTCGCTGTGAGGCGTGAGGAGGAGTATGGTGACAAATTAGTTTGTGACTTTGTGAGGCAAGTGAGTTTGGACAGATGGCGATTCTTGTGAAAGATGAAAATGAAAGCACGCTGCTAAACACTCAATAAACAGCCAAAATACCCACCCCGTCGACTCTACCACGAAGATGAGCTGAAAGGACATCATAAACTACTCCCTGATCTGCAGTCAGCAAACATTACCTAATGCTTCATTGTTCCGAAACCGCACTGATTTGAAGTGCAAAACATACCAAAGTTCATATACTTTACACAAATATAGCAAAATCACTCATTGCTACACAGGCCAAAGTTAATTCACTACTTAGGTGTCTCAATACAATATAATTTGATATATGTATTTATTTTATAATGATGCATGTACTGTATCACACCTATGTGCTATTCCTTTGTATAAAAAAAAATTAAAAATTTAATATTAATATCCAAATGTTTTGACCAGTATCTTTTTGGTATGTGACTCTCTTGCTTACAGTAAATAAAATTGATCAGAGGTTCAGTTACATGAAATCTATTTTATACATTTATTTATTTATGTATTTATTGGGGGGTGGGTGTCTCTGTTATTAGTTGGTCACTGGGATGAGGATGCTAGACACTAGATTTGACACTTAAATGGATCCACCCACAGAAAACTGGCCTATTTTTGGCCTGATTCTATGTGGCACCCCCAGCACTTCAGAGACCTCCCTGCCAAATGTTTATAATTATTCACTGCTGTGAATGTTCCCAAGGCAGAAGGACACCAAAGGACACCATGTCATATCATCACCATATCATGAGATCTGTGGATGCCTGCAGCCACAATGAACCTAGTTTATTTCCACCCTGATGCTCTCTTGATGGCGGCACACAAACATTTGAACGCTCTGACTCATAGCTGGGGAGATGGAGGGTACAGAGCGCCATAAGGGCTGATCGCTCTGGTGTCTTGGGCAATGAAATGGAAACACCTGCGTAGGCCTGCGATAAGTGTCTCCTCCTCGTGCCTGCTGACATTGATGCACACAGGGTTGTAATCAGATGTGTGATACAGTACTATGCAGGACTTCTTAGGGCACATTTACAATGGCGGGGAAATGTTTTTAAAATGACAATAATTAAAACATTTTGCTATGCAGGTTTGTCTAGAAACCAACCACTGTACTGTACAGGCCCAGAGTAGCTGATCTACCAAGTTTGGCAAGACCACTCGCTTTATGGTTCACAACCTTTTTTGCCTATTGTAAGGCCCCCCTCCACATTTAATAATATTTTCGCATGTATAAGTTTACATTAAAGCAGCACCAAAAAAAAAATCGCACCCTCTACCGATTCGGAACAGAAGCTTGCCAATTCAATACCTTCAACTGTAGTTTTACCTTGAAGTTTTGACTTGAACTACAGATCGCTACCCAACTGGGCAAACTTGTTTAGTGCCGTTAAAGCCGAGGGCCGCAGAGCAAATGCAGCGAGTATACGAATTGATGGACCACTGAAACGACTATGAAAACATTATTTTAAGGTTTTCAAAGGTCTTTGGTGCTACTTTAAGGATGACAAAAAAAAAAAGTTCAAACAAATGGTGTTTATCTAGATATGTTTATGCAAATATGCACAAATAATAGCATAATGTAAAATATTTAAGGAAAAAATCAGTAAGCCATTAGTAACTGAAAAACGTGGCCTTTAAATTGGCCCGTTAAAGTTTCTTGTCAGTAGCTGTGACGTCTCTCATCTCATTTTGGTGTGTGTCAATTCTTCAAAAAATGGAGTTGCAGTATTGGGGATGAGTCATCTGCAAATGTCTTATTAATTTGGATGGCAAGAACTTTGGTACAGATAATGCACTGTGGCTCAGGGACTTCGAGGAAATGGAATAGAACTTGATGTTTTTCAGTATTGCTAGCACTACGACCCAAAATGTTTGGAGTTTTCTCACCTGCATGGGTCCAGTATGATAGGATCATTCAGGGTTCCCGCGGGGTCTTAAAAAGTCTTAAAAGCATTGAATTAATGAATTTGGAAATAATACATTAAAAAGACTTGAAAAAGTCTTGAACTTTTAAGCCTGGGTCTTAAATTTTGTGCAGTAGGTCTAGGCCTACGTAACTTGTCCGTGTCGCATTTCTCATCAAAAGTTAATTTATCAACCACCATTAGCCTATTTGGCCAAATAACGTCACCTACTGTAAAGTAAGAGTGGCAGATCCAATAATTGAGAACGCAACGCAGCACCCAGTCAAAATACAATCCGAACCAAAGATAAGTATTTAGCAAATATAACCAAAACCAAAACAACTTAACAGTGTTAGTAGGGCTGTAACAATATGCTATATGAAACCGAAATCGCGAAACTCAGAACCACAAACTTGTATCACGTTGTGAGAAGGCAGAATCACGACACACCCCTTCAAACTAGTTATCCTTCCCGTTCAGATCCAATGCTACCACATCTTTAAATTATTAGCATTATTTGAAGTTACAATTATCATAGACCTTCAATATGAAAATAGTTAAGAATAAATTATTGCATTTTACTCGTAAGCCTGCAATTACGCGTCATGTGACGCCCATCTACAAAAGTTGAGCTAGTAAAGAATGTGAGGAAACGGCAACCAACACAAAGATTGTAGAAACCTCTCTATGTATTCAAGTCAACAGTATGGCAACGTTTTTGCTACCCACTGGAAAACAAGGATGGCACTCGTGTATTCGACAAAACCCACACAATTTGCTGTAAGTGTTTTAAGAAGTGACCAGCAAAACGAACAAACATGCAGATGCACATTCTACCCCACCATCCTGAAATCAATTTAGCTTACAACCCAATAGCACCAGCCTACACTACCATAACTTATTTGAAGCAAAGTTTCCAGCCAATTCAGAGCGAGCACAAGAATTGCTAATTGTAATTATTATGGCAATTGATATGCGCCCCTTTTCGATTTTTGAAAACGAGAGGTTTAAGTAGCTTATTTACTTGCGCTGGCGCGCCATTATCCATTACCAGCAGGTGCAGGTACCTAGGAAGAGGCATCCATTTCAAGTAGCTTGCATCTTTAATGTCAAATATGTATATAGACAAAGGCTCAAATATGTAGAATTATGTTTGGGTATATGTTGAGTGGGTGTGTGCAACTCTTTTTGGCTACAGAAGAGGGATTAGTAGACTAACAACAGGTAATAAACAGTACATTTAAACTGGGTTTTCTCTTGGTTATTCTATTACGATAGATGGCTTTCCGGCCACGCAGGCAGTTTGCGTACGCAGGCGCAGTGTTTGTAAACATGTAATCCATGTATTTAGGCCATTATATAGTTAATAATTTTTATAGTCAATATTTGTAGGCCTATATAGTTCTTTGGTGTTTATTGTTATTTGTTCCATTTAATGTTATTTCATTAAATAAATAATACCCATCACCACCACCACAAAAAAAGCAAGAAAAAAAATCATGACAGGAACTGAATTGTGGATTTGGTGTATCGTTACAGCCCTAGTCAAACTCTTTTGTGGTCTGCTGAACTTTCTTTGATTTTTCACACTTCTGTTTGGCTTGTTGTCTGTGGTCTGTGTCTGTTCTTCTGTGTTGTAGTGTGAGTACTCACTACTATGGTGCAATAAGGTTAAATCATTCATCCATCATCTGTTACACATTCCACATTTTCATTTATTTGAGAAATAAATGAAAGCAAATTCCAAGATTTTTTTTCCTTGCCGATAGGTCCATGTTGGCCGCTAGCCTGGGCCCGCCCATAATGTCTGTGATGCTACGATGAACTCGCAAATGAGTCAGTCTGGCCAGGGTGTCATTTTAGAGCTCTTCCGTTTCCCCAAACAATGGGAACCAATGGGAAACGAGCTTGCGCATACATGATTGGAATGAGTTTTCTGATTGGTTGTAGATTCGCCCAGTATAATACAGAGGCATCTGATGGACGTAGGTTAAGCCCGCCTCCCAGAAGGCGTGTAGTAAGGCAGCCTCGCCAGACTAAGCTCCTAGTAGCTTATCAGTCGCATTAGCCAGGCTAGTAGGCCACGCTATAGGTATTACATTTTTACATACATGGTCTTAAAAAGACTTGAATTTAACTTGAAGAAACCTGTAGGAACCCTGATCATTAGTTTTAGCTGCTGAAGGCGAATCAGGGAGACTGTCTTTTTTTCTGGAGGACGAATTACAAATTTGTAAATTTTTTGGTCAGACACGGGATAACATTAAATAAGGCAACATGATCATTCTCCTGATTGCCCACTGCTGAACATTTTAAAATATGACACCACCCCCCACACTGTAAAAAAATAAAATTCAAGGCAACTTGATGCACAGAATTCTTGAGTTAACACAACACAGAAACTAACATTTGTAGGGTTTTTTAAAACCGAGAAATGTTAATTTTTGTGTTGTGCAATCTCAAAAATCAAGTTGCCTTGAATTTATAAGTTGTCATAGCTTTTTATGTTTTACAGTGTACAGAGCTTCCTGAGGCCCCCTTTGTGGACCCCCCTGTTGAGAACCGGTGTTGTAGAGAGTCAACTATGTACTCTAGCAATAGCTTATCATGCTATTGTTGCGTGCACAGGCTGTTTAAAAGACAATGGCTGATAGTGCCCCTTGGATTGAGACCAGTGTGTCAGTCATAGCCAGACTATGCAATTCAGTGCTAGTCTGTCTTGTCTGATTAAACAGTACTAGTAAAACTAATGCTATACCTAAAACCAATTTATACAATCCATACAAATCCATCTATCCATCCATCTAAATCTTTATAAACATACATAAATGTGATTAATGGTACAGTATTCGGATCAAGCCTGTTGACATAATTGCTCTATGACCTATGCACATAGCTATAACCTAGCTATAACCTATTCGCTAACATTCCACACATCAGTGTACATGCATGTGTGACATGCAAGAGATGCTCATTTTTAAGAAACATTTAAGGAAATGGTATCCTGGTAAAAAAAAAAGTCTGTCATTCTACACTTCATGGCAGACAGGGGGTTTGGCCATTCAATTGTGAAAAATGGTTCCATGCTGGTGTTTAAATTGTTTGATAGCATCCTAGCTCTGCATTCGCAATGCATTCGGTTACCCCTGTTATCCAATGTCTCTCACTGATTGGATAAAAATCCCTCCAGAGACAAGCTCAACAGGATCAAATCCAGACTAGTATTGTAGGGAGATAATGATCGAAAGGAGAAAGCAGAGAAAGAACAGGTACAACAAATGAGTAATCAGATTGGAAATCAGAGGAAGGAGGGCCTCTGGGCTGCACAGCTCTGGACAGGTCTAAAAGACAAGGCCCATGTCGGCTAAAGCAAGAGTGAGGCTTATGTGGACATAAAATAGAAAACAGTGCAATCTTGTTTCAGCTCAGATAGAGGAGAAAGAAAAGAATGGGCAACTAAAAGTAGGAGCCAAACTGAAAAAGAGAGAATTGAGGAGCAGAGGAGGAAAGGAAGAAAGATGGAAGAATGCACCCAGAGACCTGGGCAGGGGGAAAATGTAATCTTGCTATCGGACAAGTTTTAAAAGAAAGAAAAAAAAGGCACGTCGGAACAAGAGAGATAGGGAGAGTGAGAGAGAAAGAAAGAAAGAAACCAATAACGAAAGCCAGAGCAAAAGACTCCAAAGGGCGAAGCAGAGAGAAAAAAAAGAAAAGAAATCATAGGTGGGATCCATCTTGTGGTGGGCAGCAGGAGCAGCGGCAAAGACGATGGAAGTATCGATCCAGCGCTGCTGAGTGAGTCCCGCAGATGATGATGCAGAAATGTGCTCCCCAGCAGAGATGAGCCCCTAAATCACCCCCTGGTCCCACCTGTGCTCAGATCAGCTCAGTGCCACACTTACACCACACCAGCACAGGTATACAAACAAAAACACACACAGAAGCACAACAGAGGGCTGTGAGAGTCTGCAGCCCAGCCCCAGTTTAGGTCCCTGCATGTGCTCACTGCACACCAGGCCAGCAAAGACAAACAAAGGGCCACACTCTGGTCACACTATGGTCACGGTCCATAGGCCACTGCACACACACAGGGATCCAAACATCAGATGGTAAAGTGCGTACAGTTGATGATAAGTAAAAATGTAGTTTAGAGCACGGAAATGAATACAGTCTATTGTTAAAACTGTACTATAACTGTACTGTACTGTCACCAATAACTGCATTGTATCCCCCACCAAACAATTCACCCACCTTGTAAAATAGTCATGACTCATAGTGCTGCACAGCAAAGAGCATCCATTACTTAAAACCACCAAAAGACAACAGTCTGCCCTCAAAGCACCTTGCATCTATTTGTCTGGAGTTTTAAGAAAGCTTTTTTGAGAGTTTCAAAAACCTCTCACAGAACTTAATGTGTGTCATGTCAACCCCATAAAAAATAAACTTTGAGAGCTCATTTATCAAGGGTGAGCACTAGACAAGATCGCCTACATGCTTGTGGTGCCATGGGCAAGCTTGTCACTGGTACCTGGAGAAAAAAAATTAAGCCGCTAAAGAGTCAAAGTGTTATCCAATCGAAATCATTCTCTGCTCAGAACAGCACAGCTGCAAATTCAACACACTATTCTTATCCTCATACTCCATAAATGTCTGTCTGTTTGCTAATATCCTAATTGCTCAAGTACATGTGTTCAAGTGTCTCATCCGCCACTGATGGGCGCCTGTTTGCCCTGTGGTTTCCACAGCAACTGATTACAGACAGTGTGTGTGCAAGTGAGTGAGAGATGGAGAGAAAGGAGAAGAGAGCGAGAGAAAAGGAGAGAGCAATAGACTTAGACAGAAAGAGAGGGGGGAATAGAAAAAAGGGAAAAGGCCTTAATGAGAGCCCCCTCAAACCAGTCAATCAATTTAATCAGTTAATGCTGAGGACAGAGTGGCAATAAATACTAGTACACAGACAGCGTGACTGCTCTCTCTCTCTCTCTATTTCTCCGCAACACATCCCCACCCCCCAAGCCACGAGGAGTTCGAGCAAGAGCATCCCCCATCAGAGTAGTGACGGGGCCGCTAATGAGGCCATCATCAGCCAGTGGCGCAGAGCAGACACGGCGGGAGCACAGAACAGGGAGTGGGATGCTCAAACAATGGACTTTGATTACAGGGGATGCGGGCGGGAGACTCATCAAGTAATGAGCCCGACATCCAATGACCTTTCATCTTGTTCAGGACACGCAGGAAAGGAAGAACGAGAGAATGAAGGAATGGAAGGAGAAAGGAGAGAATGAAAGAAAAAAAGAAAAAGAAGGGATGAAAAGTAAAGCTAACAATAATATATCTGTGATCAAATACAAAGCAATATGATGTAATGATGAGATTTAAATGTGATAAAATGCAGGTTGCCTCATTTTCTCGATTGACGCGAAGTGTCTAGAATTGGGGTTGACAGATTCTACTGTACCATAAACACATAAAAAATCATATCCTTTTTGTGTTTTCCTGCTAACATTTGGAAGCTGGACATCTTTGTCAGATGCAAACATTGTCCTCAAAAACTAATTACACTCTTAAAAGTAAAGGATACTTTAGGCTCTTTTTAAGGTTCCTCACTTCGCCACGCCGGCAGAACCCCTAAGGGAGCCTCTTTAGTTCCCTGAAGATCTCTAAAGGACACTTCAGGCTCTTTTAAAGGTTCCTCATTTTGCCACACTGGCAGAACCCTTCATGGAGCCTAATGGAACCCTTTAAAACACATTAGTTATCTGAAGATCTCTAAAGCACACTTGAGACTCTTTTAAAGGTTCTTCATTTTGCCACACTGGCGGAACCCTTTAGGGAGCCTCCCGGATCCCTTTGAAACACATAGGTTCTCTGAAGAACTCTGAAGGATACTTAAGGCTGTTTTAAAGGTTACTCATTTTGCCACTCTGGAAGAACACTTTAGGGAGCCTCCAGGAACCAATTCAAATCCATTAGATGCCTGAAGATCTTGAGGTTTGTTATAAAGTTCCTTGAGGAACTCCTTTAGTCGTCTCAATATGGAACCATCTTGGGTGCTTCAAAACCCTGTTGTTTAGAATCTGGGGTTCTTAAAGGAACTTAAAGTTATATTAGGGGTACTTTAAAGGCATACTGGCCTGTGATATATATATATATTTTTTTTTTTACCAACATAGCTTTTCAGTTTGTATAAATTCATAATTCTTACCATATACGACAATTTGTTAGCAAACCAATATGGAGAGGAACGAGCAACACTATGTTGTGATTGAAGCGATTTTGGTTTAGTCAGTTTAGATTTCAAATTGGGCGTTGTCATAAAGCTGCAACTGTGTGAATAATCAGTAGTGGGGTTAATGAGCTTAAATGAGCCATTTGACAATTTTGTCTTTAAAAAAGCAATTGTTACGACTGTAGCAACTACTATTCTATGCCAAAATTGATCAAATCTAATAGGATAATGTGCCGGAAAAATTCCAAATACTACAAAATGTTTACATTCAGAAAAGACTTAAGCTTGTTAACCTAGGATGTACTTTGAATCTAAAAGCACAAAGCAAACATAGGACAGAACATAGCGCGCACATATCAGACAAGTTTATTGAATTATGCTGTTCACTGTTTTAACAAATTAAATGAACGACTTGTTGGGATCTTCTGGCTTTTTGGCATTCCAAGTGATGGTTTTAGAATATTTAATGTTAAAAAGAAAGTAAGTGCCCATAAGAGTGCTTGTGGCCAATGTGATATCAGTCAGTTCTTTGGCCAATATGTCATGCCGTCACGATGGGCTGCTAGACTGTACTGGTCAAATTGATTCCCAGTTCCCGATCTTGTGCAGGCTGTTGGGGAAAGGAAAAGTACATAATAAAATAATAATAATAGGTTTAAAAAACAGCTTTGTTGTTGAAGGAATTATCTAGAGTTAAGCAACCTCCTGTTCTCCAAGCCTGCAGGAGCCAGGCTAGCAAACAGTAACCAAAAAAGTGGTTGTAGCTCATTGTACAGTATGTCTACCTTACCACTGTTGAATAGACCTGTATATTGTGTTGTAAGATCGTTTTGTTGAAGACTTATTGAGCCGCAATCAAATCTGTCAATTTCTTTCTAACTTTACTGAAGTGAATTTCTGTGGAGTTAAATTAATAGCCTAATTCTTAACCGTGAAAAATGGCAAAGACTGTAAGAATTCAGAAATGGTCCATTTAGGCTGAAATAAGCATTTCCCCATTTCTCCGAGACATTTGCGCATGCTTGTCAAGTTCTTCTTCGGGTTATTGACAGCGTGAGTAGCAATTCTCTGTCGATCTCTCCAGTTCTCTGCGCATGGAGGTACTTGGAGGGCTAAATCTCAGGTGATGGCATATGATAAATTATAGATATTTATTTCTGGTAACAATTTGAAACAAGTAAAGAAGCAGGAAACTTAGCAACCACCACCAAACCTAGTAGCTGAGAGTGGTGACCAAACAAGCAAGAAAAATGCGACTAGCAACATGTGTAGACGCAGCATAAGTAATGCATAAATCCATTCCATCTGTCACAGTACTAAAAAATTTCACAAAAATATTAGTGGTATATTAAAATATTAGTGCTGTTAATCGATTACAATTTTTAGTCAGATTAATTTTGATTAATCACGATTAAATGTCCTTCATTTGTAATCTATATTCATCACATTTCATTTCGCATTAGCAAACAAGCTCAAGAAAAATGGGAAAATATTTGCACTTAGCATGTTGAACATCCTGAACATTGATGTCAACAAAAACAATTTCTAAAACATATATCCACATTTACTCCTCTTTCAGGCAATTACTGAGACACACTAACTTTACATTTTCATTGTTTACATTGTTCGAGAGGAGAGCTGACCGCTTCTTATTTACAATATTGCCTGCAACTGAGAACAGTCTATCACATGGAACAGTGGTTGCAGGAGTGGCAAGATATTTGCAAGCAGTCAGTGCCGACGCTCCGAGTTTTTTTTTGCAAGCTGTGCGCCGTGTTAACCAGAGTGCAAGCAGCATTGCCGACTAAGGCTTTGTGTTAATGTGATATTGTAAGCTTCAACTGTTTTGGTGAAAAGAAAAATCCTTTCTAATCCAAGTTGCTGTTGAATTTAATTGAATTACTATAAACATTGCAGAGAGTCATTCCGCACTGCAGATGGGTTAATTGCGTTAAAATGTTTAATCTGATTATAGATAGAAATATAGATAGCGTCTGATATACACATTACATTACATTTTTCTGACCACAATATGGTGTCAAAGCGCGTTTCTGTATTAATACACACGTAAACCTACGTGTCTATGTCCTTTACGTTAGCTTTCAGAAGATGGACATGGTACATGCATACTGTTTCTTCGTGAATGTGTGCTTGATTTTTTTTCTTTTATTCTGATTAAATATTAACTTTCCTCATGAATGACATACAGTCTTTTGGGATCCTAATAGAGCAGGTGGGGCAAGTGAAGACTGCTGAGTTAACCATGAGACCTAACATTGTGTAGAAAAGAGAAACAACTTTAGAATATAACCACAGGCGGTTATGAATAGCATCCAAGTCTTTTAAAGGCTAGGGTTAGTGTGTTAAACTCTGTTCAGTTGTCATTCGATTATTCCTTCAGAAATAAAAATATTACATTCCATGATTTGCAGTGGTCTGCTTTTGAGAACACAGGGCCATTAGAGAGTATTGAAGTGAGAGGGGCAAACATTTGTTTATTTCTTGAACTTTGCTCAATTGAAGTCAATTGGACAATGTGTGTATATTGAGTTAAAAAAAAAAAAAAAACATTTAAAACATGTTTAGCATCCTTTCAGACCTAATAGTGCAAGTTGTTACTGTTCGGTTTTGGAAATATTCAAATTACTGTAAGTCGATTTTTTGGGGTACTTGTGCTTTTACAAGTAATTTTTCAAGTGTGTAATTTTACTCATACTTGAGCACAATTTACACCATGTAATCTACTTCGCTACTGAGTAGCCTATGCTCACAATTTGAATTAATATTCAAACTTTGCAGCAAATAAGTACATGAAATCGTGACCAGGTAAACTAAAAAGAATATTGAACTCCACTGCAGAAACAGGCACAGCACAGGTGTCTGATGGTTGGCTACTATACAGTGGAGTACAAACTAATTTATGAACATTTGAAGACAAAGAAGCCAAAATGGTGACAGAAGACAACACTGTCAGCTGTGAAAAAAAAAAACGATGTAAAATTATGCAAATACAGAAGCCTAGCTACCAGACCCGATATTGAGAACTGCAAATAAAGTCCATTAATAATCAATAATCAATAATCAGTCCAATATGTCTTAGTATTCTTGGAAGATAAAGTGTGTGCTTGCTGCAAAATGGGCAACTGAAAAGTGTTTTTTTTTTTTTTACCTTACACAGCACCTTCAAAGCTGAAGTTAGTCCAGGAAGCTCGACCAACCATTCACATATATCAACTATGGTCCAACAGTCATCCCATCAACAGTCAGAGTCATCCCTATTAATAGATCAGAAAGAATAATATCAAATACTTCATAGACTAATAATCAATCTAGCACAAAAACAGACAAACATGAAATAATTTTCAAATGCAAATGTTCATATTTTTTATTTATCACAGCACACTAGATCTAGAATCAGCAAGTTAGTGGAGCCTGCTTTTGTTTAAGTCAATATACACTTTAGACACAACACTATAGGTGAATATGGGAAAAAAATCCAACTAAGACAATGTCATATTACTGCAAAGATATGACAATGAGACATTAGTCATATCACTGTAGACTTTTTGAATTGCATGTTTTCTTAAATGTGATGTTTTAAATATACGACTTAAACCATATTTTCTTAAATGTAGGTAATACATTTCTAGAATACAAATTATGTTGTATTTGGACCACACTATTATAATTGCTGTTGTGATAAAGTGACATCTAAAATCCCCTGGAAGCCTTTGTATCCAATATGTCAGCAAAATGCAACACTACAACATTTTAAACCTATGCTGAGAAGTGTGCTTTCAGGTAACAGAAGGCAATCTAATCCAGGCAGATTATTGTTGATGGATGTGGGATTTCATTGACAGGCTAAAAGTCTCATTCAAAATGAAAAGAACTAGTAAATGTATGTAGAAGCTCAAATTCTTTTATAACTTCAAATGAAACTGAATTAACCTTTGTGAATTTTATCTTCTACTTAACTTCTAATTTTTGTTACTTTGACCTTTCATAATCTGTTTGTCACAGCAGTTCGTCAAGCACTGACCTTGCTACGTTGGTTTTAATATGACACTGACATATCATATGAGCGAAACTATTTTGACACAATGCATAACCAGAAGGTTTTAAGGGCTTTTTTGGTATTCTTTTTATCATCATGGGTCATTGGTTCCTTAAAGATCGCTTACATGGAAATTAGTTCTTCTAAAACTTATTTAAAATACAAAGGATTCCTTGAAAAGCTGTAACGTGTGAAGATGCACACTGGAACCTTGTGAGGGTGCTGCATGGGCGAATATGTTATTAAAAGTTCCTTCAGAAACTTCACTTTATGGAAAAGGTTACTTCAAGCATGCTGAATATAATCTTCAGTTCGTTGGATCTCTGAGTTACCTCATTATGTGTCAAGGGATTCTCAAATTACTTCAAAAATATTTTTAGGTTCTTTGAGTACATTGTTAGATATTAGAGGCACTTTTAGTTTCTACACTATACATTTCTGGGTTCCTTAAAGAACCTTTAAATAAAAATGGGTTTCTCTAAAGCACCCCATGGTTGCTTGAGGACCTATTCAAAAACAAATAGTTCCTTGAGAAGCTGTAAGTTCTGTGAAGGTGCAAATTTGAACCACATGAGGCTGCTGCAGGGACCAATGTGTTACTAAAGGTTCCTCCAGGAACTTCACTTTATGAAAAAGGTTACTTGAGGCTTGTTCAATATAATCTATAGTTCAACTGAGAACTCAAAGGATATTTAAGTTACTTCATTGTGTG
>JAGFZM010000030.1:541619-561208 GCA_017657215.1 Limnothrissa miodon
GTGTGTGTGTGTGTGTGTGTGTGTGTGTGTGTGTAAAAGAGACAGAAAGAGTGTTATGTGTTCTGCTTATGCTTTTAGATGAAACATTTGTGTGTATGTCTGTGTGTGTGTGTGCGTGTGTGTGCGTGTGTGTGTGTGTGTGTTTGGTGGAACAGAAATGGCAGCATGATTGGCATATGAGGAAACAAGTGGAAGTGATTTTCAGCCACAAAAGATAATTTGACATTTGCCAGGACAAGCACCACTTTTTCCTGACACACTGAGAACACCATGTTCTCTATTCTCACACCATTACCCTTCTCTCACTTGCATTGTATAGCAAGCTGTCTAACAAAACAAGGGCCCATACAATGTTTCTTCTTTTGGTGAAACTGACCTGAATAAAGACACACACACACACACACAGTAGCAAATCTTTATCTAAATGCGATTTGTTCTGTAAGTATGTCACAATCCCAGTGTACAGACAGGTACCTACTGTAATAGCACAAGAAAATGTGAATTTGTCCCACTTGCCCCTTGATCTTTTGAAATTTGTGTGTGTTGTGTTTTTAAGGTGTTTATAGTCTAATTGCATCTAATACTGTTTGTAAATGCCTTTTTACGTTTAGATTTTTTATAAAAGGATATTTAACATATTTCAGTGTGTGCATTTACAGTGTAAGAAAACCACTCTCTCTTCCTTTCTTTCTCTCTTTCTGTGTATGTGTATGTCTTCATTTTGAAATACAATTGGGACAGGTTGTGTGGTTTTGAGTCTGATGTTTTTGAATAATGTGTGCCTTTGAATTAAAATGTCAATGTAACTGTACTTCTCTCTCTCTCTCTGTGTGTGTGTGTGTGTGTGTGTGTGTACATGTAGGACATGTAAACAAAATTGTGCATTCTTGTCAGTGCATACATGTGTGGGTGTGTGTGTGGTGTGCAGACAACCATTCAACATGTCAGACTGTCATGACAACATAATCATTCTCTGCAACAGTGTCCAGCCTCAAAATGATGATTGATTGGTACTTTCAGACCCATTTTGACCAATGAATCTCTTTTTCTCTCTATCTCTATATATCTTTCTCCCACAACCAAACTTTTCTGCAAAGAATGAAATTGTCTGCTGTAAAGGCAACGCACCCTCCTGAATCTACCTCTGACAGTTAAGAACCGATTGAAAATAATTGCTCAGCTGTGGAGCCATTTTTACATAATGTCTTTTAATGGGAGCCAACACTTTGCTGGTGTTACGCTGGGTCTTCTGTAATCTTGGGCTATCCTTACAACTGCAAATCCTCACGTCAATCAGCTACAGTCTCACGTTCTGTATTAGAAAAGACAATCAGTATGCATATTTTTACTATTCTCTGCTTGAGAATGAAAGACGGGTAAAAGGGGGTAGAAAGAATGAGAAAAAAAGAAATAAGCTGTGCTGATTTTAATTTTGACGACTCTATATCAAACCAGCTGAATAATGATTTCTTTCCCAAATTAAACTTGTTAAAGTGGGACTCTCTCTCCTTCTTAGTATGCTTGTGAGTGTGTGTGTGTGTGTGTGTGTGTGTGTGTGTGTGTGCGTGCATGTATGTATACATGCTACTTAAATCTGAAGTGAAATCTAAAATGTAAATATATAACATACCGGTATGTGTAAAATAAAAATGCAACATACTGGGTTAGGGTTAGGAAACATGAATGCATGAATGTGACTGTTTCCAGTTTCTTTTTACATGGAAAATCAATTATACTCACAAAACAGCAGAATTCATTTGGCTGTGGAAGACTCAAATGCTTATAAGCCTTTAATTACGCATGTAATTACATACGTTTTACAAAATAAACGGCCTGTCCCTGGCTGTACATGTATTTCACAAACTTTTACTCACTTTCTATGCTTTATTAAATTATTAAATGTAAGTAACAAAAGCTGAAACAGTTACTGCATACAGTTTATGTGGGTGGGATTCAAATACACAAACATCATGTGAAAACACACACACACACACACACAAACGAACACACTCACGTACAAACATGGAGGCCACTAGACATATTAATCACAACCTGTGAGCACAGCATCTTTGTCTTCTCCATTTTCCATTAATTGGCCGACCTGCTGGAGCAAAAGCAACCTCTCATTTATTTAGCCGAACTGGCCTCTTTACGACAGATCATAACTTACAGAGCCGGACTGAACCAAGTAATGAAGTAAAAGAAATAGGGAAATAAAAGTTTAGGAGGCGAAGAGGCTCTTTAAATGGGGTGTACCGTACAGAAGGAAGCCAAAGAAAATGGGAATAATGTGTGTGGGACACAGTCAACAGGGAGGCCAACATGGCGCTACCCACGCACAAGCTTCAGGATGTGTTCAATGCAAAGCCTATTTTTGCGAGCCAGCAAAAGGAATTATTCATAAATCAACAAGTTTGATTTGCAAATTATGAACTGATTGCTTGGTTGTGGGCTGGTAAAGAGGTCACAGGCAGGAATTGAACTAGGCCTCTGTGCAAACAAGTGCCTGCCATTCACTGACTTTGATATGTTGAAAAAGTCAAATATACCTTATCACACTTGACCAGCTTACAAAAAAAGCAATTATGATTTAAACATGTCTTCTCAGTGAGGTTCTCCTGATGACAATTATTGTGGCGTCAATTATTGTGGCGTGTTGCAATGTTCATTTATAACACAATTCTTTGTGTTGCCTAAACATTTCTCATATCATATCAAATATGTCTCAATCTGAAATGTCTTCAAGAGATTATGTCTTAAAAGATACAGTCTCGTAAAAAAACACAGAACATGTGTAAAGCGCTTGTTCGGTTTCTATGTCTAAAGTTTTGTTGGTGCGCACAACAAGCAAATTTAGATATTTTGAATTTGGCATCCTGTCAGTTCAAAGCATTTTTACAGTTCTGTAGAATGATCACCAGGGATATTTTTTTAAGTTTACCAAGACGTCATAATACCAGTTTTCTGGACAATAGAAGTTATTTTGCTTGTGTACTACACATGGTGAATTTGTTAAGACAGCCTTGTCTGACCTCTATATCAACAATAGATAGAAAGCATGCATTAAGCTCCTATGGTCCAATGATACATGATTGTTTGAAGGTACCAGTCTAAATAAATAATAACAATTGTGGTTCTTTAAAGAAAAATGCTATATGCATCCCAGGTGTACCCAACAATGCTGTTTAGACTCAGTGGGTGTGGTAAATGTGCCTATTTATACCCAGTTTAACGCATTAAATAGCTGAGACAACCATACGAGTGTCTGTGTAAAATCTGTGATTTTCTTTGCAAGTACAGTCCCCTGCGGTCCTCTAATTTCACCATCCTTCACACAAGACTGGGACAGAGTTTCCATATTAGTGCACTTTGAAGAACAAGCTATCTCTCCTTATCGCCCAGTTATGGATCTGTGCAAAACACACCCTGATACCACCTGAAACAGACTTTTTCAGCAATGCCTTTGGTCTCTCTAAAACTTCTCCCTCCACCTCAGCCAATGCTTGGATGTCTTGAAAGCCCCCCCCCCCCCCCCCCCCCCTGCTAAGCTAATCACGGGGGAGTAATCAGAAACGGAGGAGGAGTGGCAGGGGACGAGGCGGGAGGAGGTGGGATGACAAAATCGTAGACCCTAGCTTTAAGCCATTTTATAGTTGTTATTTCAAAGGAATAAAATTCTTGTTGGCCAGGGGCCTCGGACTGATGCACACTTTAAGATTTAATGATTTCTCTTTAAATGAAGGAGAAAGAGAAAGATACAGGAAACTCAAAAGCAAATAATTGTGTATTAGTTTATATAGGATCAGGAACATGTAGCGAATGAGTTGAGGCATTTAGTTTGTGTCAGAGATCATGGCTGCTTGGAAGTTGGGAGGGAATAGTGATGTTTCTTATGACTACCATCTTCATCCAAGGTGGTAAGATGACATATAAGAGATCACATTGGATACACCACAAAGCCCTTTGTTGACACATGGCCCTACTCAAACCAACATGGTTGAACCATACATCCGAACATATTACTTACATGCATTGGTTTAATCAATTTGCAATGCTATGCACTGCTCGCAGAATGTGTATTTATTTAAAACAGTGTATGACTAATTTATAAACTTCGATTACATTTGGCATAATTAGACTTATCAACTGTTTGGTTACATATTACATTTTCAAAACAAATATTTAACTATGAAGATGATTTTTTATTAAGTGCATTAGTATGTTAATTATTTTAACATACTTATGAAGAAAGTTTTCCCTTTGAAAACCTGATAGATATGATTAGGTAAAATATCAGAACTGCATATCCTCCATTATTTAAATTATTTATACTTGAAATGTCTGCACTTATACTGTAAATTACAGAGGTGCTGAGCCATATTTTATAGCATGAAGTTTCCAAGTGGTAGAAAGATCTCTAGATGTGTCTGAATTCAGGACAGGTGAAATTTGGGTGAGATGATGTTATAAAATATGCTCTACCACACTGTTGAGCAGTCACTTTGAGGAATATTCTTGAGTTTGTTTGAGAGGCCCTTCTCATGCTGGCATATCTATGAATACTCAAATCTTAGTACATCAATGAAAACATTGCAAAAAACCATCTCTGTGTCATTGTTTACATCTCAGGGAAACTCAATCTGGACCTATTAAATACAGGCAAAGCACTGCAGCCTTTTAGACGCTATAGAAGTTTAATCACATGCTGTCAGAATTATATGTGATCCTGTGCACCCATGCGGCTCAATAGCACTCAATCTAATGCTTAAATTTATGAAACAGCAAATACTCAAATACTGCTCTTATGTGCAGAGGATTGTAAGACATTTTATGACTTTAAACTCGCTCTCTCTCCCTGCAAGCAGTGGAGGGAGCTGTTCAGAGAAGAGATATATTGAAAAGCTGTAATGAAAGCAATTTGTGTGTCAGCCATGTAGATATCACTTCACTTGTGTTTTGTTGTTAGTCCCCGAGAGAGAGAGAGTAGATGATTTTTTTTTACTCCCAAACAGATACATTATTCCCCCTCCCCCTCACTTCACTGCCTCTCCCTCACCCCTTTCTAACAAGAATTACTCTCAGTTATCTCCCAGTAATTACTGAGGGAAATGGAAGCTATATTCCTGCCCTGAGGTGTTCCTGTACGTGCTCAACTTCACAGGCAGTTTTCAAAGAGTTTGTTTAAGAGTTTGAGTGAGTCAGATTCAGCTTGCTTCTACGCTGATATGTCAAGTAGACTTCAACAGGACACTAAAAGCTCCAAGCAAGGACAGAAACACCAGAGGACAAAGGAAGACACACAGTTGTGCTAAACACAACTGATTTAGCCTAGAAACAGAAATAGAATAACAAAAGAACATAGTTTTGCCCAGCAGGTGCACCATTGGGAGCCCACTGGTCCTGACTGGTACCTAGAACCATTCATAATGCTCTATCTTTGTAGAGTTTCTGAGCAGACTTATCACGTTAACAACAGAGCTGAGACAGTGCTCAACAACTAAGTGGCAAAGGATAGAAACTTAGAAAAGTTAGAAAAAGTTAGACTTTACTTTGGAAGTTGAGGACACTGTAAAAAAAAAAAAAAACACACACACTTTCAATAACAAAAGTTAGTGTCCGAGCTTCCTAACTACCTTGAGATAATGAGTAGAGAAACAGCATTCACTCATTCAACTCATTATCTGACGTTTAGGCAGCCCGGACACTAACCTTTGTTAGTTGAAAGTGTGTATTTTTGTTATAGTGTAGTAAAAGGTCCTGAAGTCATTTGTTTCAAAGAGGGATACATATTCTGTTCTGCTAAAGTGGCCCAGATTAATCATGGCAGTATGGTAGCTGAATAGGAGGCTCAGCCTTAATGAAGACCCTTGATCGGCTGATGAACTGTCTCCTTAGACCCTCACATATGTCATGCACTTGACTCACAGTTTGCCTGGATAAGGGTGGCAGTGCTGTGAGATTCATGTTTTTGGACATCTACGGTGCTTTCAACACCATCTAACCTCTCCTGCTGAGGAACAAGCGACTGCAGATGAAGGCAGATCACCTTTCCACAGGGAACTGTTCTCTCTCCCTGTACACATCTCCTGACTTCAAGTATAACTCTTACCTGTAAGGTGTGCCATATGCAGAAGTTCTCTGGTGACACTGCAATTACAGTATGCAATGAACTAACTCTGCTTACACTGATGCACACTACAAGAAAGGGCAGAATAGGCACTATTTCCTCAGGAGGCTGCAGGGTCCAGTTTCTGCAGCAAACAGACTGCTGTGTCTGACATGGTTAACAGCATGAGGAAGTCCTTTGTACCAGGAGCCATAAAACTGTACAATGTTTATCTTTATCTGCCCCAAACCCCCAGACCCCTCCAACCCCACCCTCCTAGGTTTATGCACCTTTATCACCCCATGTTATCCTCTTCTTAGTGGTTCTCAAGATTGGGCCATTTCATATCATCTATATGTTTTTTTTCTGCTTTCTTATTATTGGTATAAACTGTATTATTTCTTATACAGTAAAGCTACTCTACAGTATTTCTTACTGTGAGTATTTATACTTGCAGCCCCTGATACTCATTCTGTTTTTGGGCACTGGCACTGACGCGCTCTTTCACTATGGTCGCCATAGCATCCATCTAATTCCATTTCACTGTTTCTACAATTAATACCCCCATGTCTCTATGTGAAGAGTCTTCATGGGTACTCCTCTAAAGCATTCATTTGGATTCACGCCAACTACTTATAGATTGTTTTTACCAAGTTGACTCTCACTGTCGACTTCTGTCAGTGTTTGAAAAACATTCTGTTTCACTCAGCCCATTATGGAGACCACTTGTGAACTAAATGATAGCAGGGCCTGGATTAAAAAATGTGTTTGTCTTTGCCTCACCAGATTCTTGCCTCTCGAAGAGATGAGATAGTGAAAAGTAAGTTACCTAGTGAAGTGAACTACTGTAACTCCTATGCCCAAATCAAACTTGAGGACCTTTCATCCTTCATTCATAAGGCTTCTTCAGTCTTGAACTACAGTGACCACTGGAGGTGAGCCGTGAGTTGTACCACACCTTTATCATGTGACAATGGGTCACATGAGTCATCCTTTAAAGGTCTCCTTCCAAAATAAACCGTTTAAGACTTGATGTTTTTACATTACCATAGGTCAGCCCAAGTTGTACTTCTATGCTCAACTTCAAAATGCTCTCCTACCCCTGTAGTCTGTATTTGCCTGTGATAGAAAACTGCCGGGAAAAACGAGCGAATCGGAAAAGCTGTACAAATGTACGTCAATTTGAACATTAGCTACTGTACGCAGTTAACCCGCCCTCAAGAAACGTTAGGCTGCCTGAAGACAGACCCACTAGATGGAGCGTCACAGTGTTGTTAGCCAATCAGAGGCGATACATTTGCATATCATTAATATTCATAAGAATTCAAAAGAATAAGTTTTCACCTAACTAGCTTGAAATAGCTTGAAACAAGACAACCACAGCATATTTTTTGTCGAAACCAACTCTCATGACATTATTTTAGATAAGAGACCACGACAAAATTGATGGAATGAGATCTTTAACATAATCAATGTGTGAATCCTATGCCCAAGCCAATTGCCAAAATGTAACATCCTCTGTGTTAAGTTTTACACATTCTCTTTTACATTTACACATTTTCTATTCTATCACCTTTCCATTTTGTTTAAAGTGTCTTTCTGTCTGACTAAATTATAACTACGTAGAACCACACACCTCTCTCGCTAACAGAGATCATCAGCTCTTTTCCCTTAACATTTTCATTCTATAACTCACATTATCCACACATCTCCTAATTTTACTTTCTTTTTCTTTTTTTTTTCTTTGATCAAGTATTTTGGGCTTTTTCAGCACTGACATTCCTTTCTTTAGATATAAGCGGGCGTGCCTATAAAAGGGGCCTCCTGTCTGCTTCTATCTATGTGTCGCATGGCAGCTGCAAACTGTGGATTTGATGGAGATTTTGCAAAGCCATGTGTCTGTGTGCTGATCCAGGCAACCGCCAGGCCTTGGCAAGCCTGGCCAACATTTCTGTAACAGATCAAAGCCTACAAGCAAACACAGGCGCTATGCAGAATTGGATAGTGTGAATGAAAGGGAGAGAGAGGGGGCATGATTCTTATGCAATCCGCAGTTCAGTGTGGATCTTCAACCTCTGCTTGCTGGCACAGCTGGATAATAAACAAATGCACACCACAGACATGCAGACTCATGCTCACCACTACTGGGTGATCCAAAGCTTTGGGTACACAATACAATATGTGTCTGTGTTTGTGTGTCTGTGGAGGAGTTGAATTTCTGGGTGTAAATGAATCTTTCTAGTTGAATAAATCTAGTTGCTATATCTCTGTAAGTGAATATATTAACTAATAAATATCCCATGTAGGTATAAACAGAGTATCTGTAAGTGCACAATAGTGCAAAACTAGAATGGATTAATGATGTACTATTATATCTTACATGCAAAGAAATTAAAACTCAAAACTTTGAAGGGAAAAACAAACAAGGAATGAAATTTGGATAATGCAATAGAGTGCAATTTTAATATAACAACATCAGTTAATATGAACCCACAGCACTGTTTAAAATGTTAGTTATTTCTGCAACTTCTTTGCCACTTATGCTTCATGTATTATTCAAAGGCTCCAAAGGCTCTAATACATTCTGTTGGGTTTGTGGTATGCAATGTTACAGTAGCTTTTACCACACCAATAAAATTAACTGCATGCCCACGTTCATTAGCACATCACATACAGACACACATACATACACGTGCGCGCGCGCACACACACACACACACACTGACAATATTGAAAGGCTGTGAGTTAGAGAAAGCAGCAATTTGTAAAGTAAAATAGTTCTTCCAACTGCACAGCAAACAGATATTATTGTAGTAATGCAGAAATGTTCATACACAGTATATAGTGATAATGCAACCATGCAAACATGTTTAAAAACTGTCTTTATTATCACATAATCAAATGTATAAATATTGCTGCAATGGTATAATACGATTATTCTATGGAAAAATGTTTACATGAGAAATCTGATAACATGTCTCAGTTGTAAATTTCAGCTCTGGGGTTCTCTTTCGTTTCGAAGCCGAAACGTACGAGTGGATGATGCCTATCATCTCCTGCTTTTCTGAAGTCATTTTGAACCAACCCTTTGAAAAAAGGGCAGTAAGCGCACTGACGCGCGCAGGCAACTACTTAGACAGCCCTGCGTGACGTCAGAAAGTCTATATATTGACTGCGCTTACGCTTCAGGCCCTCTTTGCCTTTTTCACCTCGCTACTGCGTGTGTATTTCTGATTGTCTCCGTTTGCCTTTGCAAATATTCTAAACCGACGGCTTTTGTCAAAGCCCACCAAAACAGCTTTTTTCAAAGCTCTTCGAGGGATTTCCCGTCTTGCTCAAAGTGCTCACGCCGGTCCCTGACTTCTGGTACCACGAGACGCAAGATGGCTACTCGCCGATGCACCGATTGCGACCGCGCAATGGCGATCTCCGACCGCCATGCCATCTGTTTCATCTGCATGGGGAGCGAGCATGCTATGCTCGCCTTTTCGCGACCAGATCTCTGCTCGGCTTGCGAACGCCTCTCCCCTACAGCTATCGCCAACAGAGCGGCATTCTTCGTGAGTTCCACTAGCGTTTCAGGGGCAGGTTCTTCCTCCGCTGGCGTTAGGGGTATTGTTCCCCACCAGTCTCTCAATGTTTCCCCGGCGTCTCCGCACCCGGTTGGGCTCATCGATCGAGCTTCAGTGGCTAATCGACCGTCGGTTAGCTTCTCAGCGGCTAGCTTGCTACCAGCTAGCCAGCTAACCGAGGCCCACCAGGCTAGTCCTGCTAGCTCCATTGGCACGCTCTTCGCCCGCGCGGCTACCACGCCGCCTCAAGGCGACACCGATGACGAGCCAGTTATCGAGGCTGTGGATGAGGAGGAGATGTCCTCCTTCCTCTCCGCTCACGGCGCCACCGTCGAGGATATGCCTCCGGCTGTCAAGACCCACGCCGCTCAGCTAGCTTCCGAGCTAGCTTCTTTGGCTACTCAGGCGGCTAACAGGCTAGGCCTGCCTCCGCCTCAGCGCTATCCGGAAGGGCGTTTCGACCCCTTCTCCGGTGCGCTGCCCTCTCCAGATGCTCTCCCCCTCCCTGCTCACCCCACGGTTGTGGCCGATGCGCAGGGCTCCTGGGAGGCTCCCTACGCCGCCATTGCCCCTATCCAGGGACACGCGGCGTTTTACGCGATGGACAAGGCGGGCGCCATTGGCCTCCTGCAGCTCCCTCGCGTTGAGGATGCGGTCGCTGGTTGCCTTGCACCAGCCTCTGCTGCCACCTGGACATCGCCTCCCGAGCTCCCCTCCAAGCCGTGTCAACGCACGGAGAAGCTCGCATCCAAGGCCTTCATTTGCACAGGCCAGGCGATAAGGGCGCTAAACACCGCCTTTCTCCTCTCCTCCTTGGCGGAGGAACTGGTGGCTGAGCTGGCTACGCAGCACTCAGAGCTGACCGTCCATCAGCTCCGCAGAATTACCGCCCTCACCTCACTGGCTATCCGGGCGGCCATTAAAGCCGACGGGCGCTCCCTTGGCTCACTGGTCGTCTTAGACAGGCATCTCTGGCTGAACCTCTCCTCCATGCCGGAGAAGGAGAAGAAGCATCTCCTGAATGCTCCTATCTCCGCCGATGCACTGTTTGGCCAGGCGCTGGAGCTACAGCGCGATCGCTTGGAAAAGACGAAGTCGGCGGCTCAGGCCCTGCAACCCGTGCTTCCCAAGCGTGCCCCGCCTCAACAGACCGCTCCCGCTGCTCCTCAGACGCGTGCTCGTACGCCTCAAAGGACGCAAAAGAAGAAGGCGGACGCGCCCAAAGCCGCGCCACAGCCGGCTGCCGGGTCGCAACCCACTTGGCAGCGCTCCCGCTCTCGCGGGCGCCCAGCTCCCGCCAACCGCCCGGTTAGCCGGGAGCGGCGTAAGAGGCCACAGCGACCCTGATGGGGTCGCGTGTGCGCGGCAGAGCATGTCATGCGATGTCATGCATTGACTGCTACGCCTCTGTGTGCTCTCAAAGGCCCGGGTCCTCGCTCTGCAGTCCCCAGCTCGGAGCGTTCTCCCCCGCTTCGGCGGTCCTCTCTGATCTCACCCCCTCACGGGGCGCTGAGTTTGCCTTGTTCACAAGTACTCCGCACACACGCTACAGCCCCTCTGGGGCAATGTTTGAAAATGAGCCCCGGCCCAGGCCGGAGGACGCTCTCTGTTCTGTCAGCGCTATCGCGCACTGGGGCACCGGTACGGTCTCCGGCGCGCGTTCAGCTGACACATGCCCCGCGCTCTGCGCCCCGCGTTTCGACACACCTAGACGGCGCCCACGTGGCGCTGAGGCCTCCACTTGTGCCACGTTCTCCACGTCCTCTGTCCCCCTCGCCTTCGGGCAGTGGCCATGCGACGCCTCTGAATCGTTCACGAGCAGCGCTACCGCACACTGGGGCACCCACACGGTCTCCGACACTCCGCGCTATGCGCCTCGCGTGATGACTCGCCTCTACGGCGCCCAGGTGGCTCCGAGGCCTCTACTAGTGTCGCCGCCTCCGCGTTCGCTGTCCCCTTCGCCTCTGGGCAGTGGACATGCGACGCTTCGGAGTCGTTCACGGTCGAGAAGTCCCCCCCGTCCTCTCTCGCCGCTTCTGTACGAGTACGCAGCCCTCCCCTTCGGTCTATCTCTAGCACCTCGGTGCTTCACGAAGTGCGTGGAGGCGGCGATCGCTCCTCTACGCGCTCAGGGGATCAGACTCCTCAATTACTTGGACGACTGGATGCTGCTGGCTGGTTCCAGACAGCTCCTAACGTCACAGACCCACGTGGTCTTGCGTCACCTGCACAGTCTGGGTTTCTTAGTGAACCTAAGCAAGTGCATGCTCTCTCCCTCCCAGGAGGTCGAGTTCTTGGGCGTGAGGCTGAACTCACGCTCGATGAGAGCGACGCTCACACCAAAGAGGCTTCAGGACGTCAGGGCGTGTCTACGCCATTTCAGACTCGGTGCCTGCGTTTCGGCCAGGCTGTGTCTCAGACTGACGGGCCTCCTATGCGCCGCAGGCGGCGCTGTCCCACTCGGCCTCTTACACTTACGCCCGCTGCAGCTCTAGGTGTATCCTCCAGGTCGAACCCCGCCCGTCGGATTTTAGTGTCCAGACGCATGTGGCTAGCCCTCGCGCATTGGCGCAGGCCGTCCTCCTTCACCGGAGGCAGCGCCTTGGGTGCTATAGCCAGACGCATGACGGTGACTACCGATGCGTCCAAAACAGGCTGGGGCGCCGTTTGCTGCGGTCGCCCCGCCAGGGGGATATGGGGCACAGCCTCCAGGAGATTACACATCAATGTGTTGGAACTCCTTGCTGTCTTCTGCACTCTGAAGGAGTTTCTCCCTCTTCTCAGAGGAGAACACGTTCTTGTGCGCACAGACAACACCACTGTTGTGGCGTATATCAATCGCCAGGGCGGCACGCGCTCTCCGGACCTGTTTCGCCTGGCGTACAAACTGCTCACCTGGGCCTCTCGCCACTTCCTGTCGATCAGGGCGGCGCACTTGCCAGGTGTTCGCAACACAGGCGCGGACCTCCTCTCCAGGGGTGTTCCGCGTGCAACCGACTGGCGCCTCTGCCCAGCCGTGGTGCACAGCCTTTGGTCCCGCTTCGGGCGGGCACAAGTTGATCTGTTCGCCTCGAGAGAGAACGCTTATTGCCCAGCGTGGTTTTCGCTGGAACGAGATGCGCCGCTAGGGTCAGACGCGCTGGCACACCCGTGGCCGCGCGGTCTGCTCTACGCTTTTCCCCCCCTTCCTCTGATGCGTCAGGTGTTGGCCAGGATCAGAGCGGCGGCGCACAGGGTGATTCTGATCGCCCCCAATTGGCCATCTCAGGGCTGGTTCTCAGATCTGGTCTCACTATCCGTAACATTTTCCCCTCAGCTGGCTGCAGCTACATGTCAGCATGGGTCAATGGGGCTGTTTGGGGTGAAAGAACAGGAACATGAGCATCTGCAAAGATGTCAGTTCATGTTGGTGTCATGGCAACTATGGAAACAGACACTGTGACAACAACGAATGGGGACATGATAATCTGAGCTGGCATAAGCCTGAATAATAGAGTAAGGGTGAAGGGGGAAAGGAATGGTTGCATCCTGCTCTATTTATGCATATTTACTTTGTTTATTTACATATTTTCTTTTTTGTTGGATCCACTTCTAGGCATATGAACAATCCTATATAAAACTGGCATACAACTCACAGCTCACCTCCAGTGATACTGTTGGTCAAAACTGAAGAAGCCTGAAAGGTCAAGTGAGTTCAACTTTGAACTAGGCCTAGGAGTCACATGGAGACATGGGGATATGAATTGTAGAAATGGTGAAATGGAATAAGATGGATGCAATTATGACCATAGAGCCAGTGCAAAAGACAGTATGAGTACAGAGTAAAAGGGGCCACAAATATAAATACACAGAGTAAAAAATCACTTTAAAGTAGCTTTACAGTATAAGAAATACCACAGTTTATAACAATAATATAAGAAAGTATGTATAAATTTAATGTAGTCAGTCACATGTATGTGACTGGGCATTTAGGCCATCACCGGATATAATCTTCCTCAATGAGCTGAATGACTTTTATGCCTGTTTCCATAAGGACAACTAGGAAAAGCCTACAATAGCAGAACACTCTGCTGATCACCAGATCCTCACACTCATGGCCAAAGACATTCAATCTGCCGTGAGCTTAACCCACAAAAGGCTGTTGTCCCTAACAGTATTCCTGGGTGTGTGTTTAGAGTGTGGGGTGAATGACCTGCTGGGTCTTCACAGACATCTTCAACCAATCCCTGTCCCAAGCAGCAGAACCAGCATGCTTAAACCACCTCTAATAGAGCCACCACCGAAACAGTCCTCTCAATCATGCTTGAATGACTACAGCCCTGTAGCACTCACCCCCATTGTTAAGTGCTTTGAGCAGCTCATCCTGGTCACCTCAAATGCTGCCTAACCCCCTGACTGGGCCCACACCAATTTGTGGTCTGAAGCAACAGGAGCATAGAGAATGCTGCATACAGTACAGCACTACAGTCCACTGTGTGTTCTCACATCTGGACAACAAAAAACCTTATGCAAGAATGACGTTAGTTGATTTTATTTCAGCATTCAACACTGTCCCTGCCTGTGGTCTTCCCCCACCATCACACTCAACACTGAAGTGCCACAGGGGCCATACCCTTTCCACTACACACTAGTGTCGCATGGTGCACCAAGACTTCAAAAGCATCGTGATTCTTGGAAATTAAAAATTTCACGATTCTTAAATTTATTAGTATCAATACTTTTCAAATTTTCCGTGTTCCAGATTTGTAAGAGACTTATTTCATGTTGGTGTGTGCAATGCATGCTTCCAGTGCCTCCCTATGGACGTATGTATTTTTTCCGTTTCACACACGCAGCAAGGAAGCTGCTGCTGCAGCTGTCACTTGACAAACACTATAGGGATGGCTACATGTGCGAGTGATACAGTGGCTGCCGCTGGTCCACGAGTGGTTGACAAAGATGACGCGAGGAGTGAGATCTGGGGGTACTTTGCCTACCTTGCTGACAGTGAGGGCAAAACTACCGATAAGTCAAGGCCTGTTTGTCGTCAGTGTTACAAACAATTCCAAACTAAGGGAGGCAACACCTCGAACTTGGCAAAACACTTGGCCAGCGCAGAGTGGTAAGGAGTTTAGAGATTGACAGGTTAGCATGTGAAAGATAGATCATGTGATCAAGATAATCACGTTTATGCCCTTAAAATAAGTAAAATGAGAAGGCTATAGTTTATTTTGAGTGACAAGACAGTATTTTGCTCCACTGTAGTTTGACGAGGCTATCTAGAGAAATAGTAGGCATAGAAATAAAGCACACAAAACATCAGCTAAAATTATCTGGAGGCTACATGATTATAATCAGAGCTGGGTCACCGCAGGGCTGTGTGCTCAGTCCACTGCTCTACTCTCTTTATACACACGACTGCACCCCCACTCACCAGAGCAACACCATTGTGAAGTTTGCAGATGACACTACCGTGGTGGAGCTCATATCTGGGGGAGACGAGTCTGCCTACAGAGATGAGGTGGAGCGCCTGTCTTCATGGTGCAAGGACAACAACCTTCTCCTAAACACTAAAAAGACCAAAGAACTCATCATAGACTACAGAAGAAACAAGACAGAAGTCCAACCACTAATCGTCAGCGACGACTGTGTGGAGAGGGTGGCAGACATCCGCTTCTTGGGAGTCAACATAGAGGAGAACCTATCCTGGAGTGTGAACACCTCTGAGCTGCTGAAAAAGACCCAACAGAGACTGTACTTCTTGAGAGTACTAAGGAGGAACAACATCACACAGAGACTGCTGGTGTCTTTCCACAGAGCCTCCATCGAAAGTATCCTAACGTACTGCATATGCATCTGGGAAGCACTATAGGGAGTCATCAACGCTGCCCAAAGGATCATCGGCTGCCCTCTCCTCACACTGGAAGACCTTCACAGCTCCCGCTGCCTCAAAAAAGCCCATAACATCATAAAGGACACCTCACACCCTGGACACCCCCTGTTCGAACTACTGCCTTCAGGTAAACGGTATAGAGCAATACACACAAGGACAAATAGACTCAAACATAGTTTTTACCCAATTGCAATAACATGTCTTAATGCTACTAAAAGTAGAAAATGATCACCTAACTGCCTCATGAATTAATTAAGTGCTGACTGAATGCTTGGTTAGAAGACATATGTAAAATACAATAGATAAGCAATGAAATACATACATTCCCTGATATTTGCTACTCTAACTCATCTCCTTTTTCTGCCCCCATGCCATGGCCACCCTGCTGGGAGACATCCCTGCCTTCCGCCGCTTGACTCTGCGCATCGCGCCTCCTGGATGGTGCTCAACCACTCTTCCTGATGATGCCATCCTGCTGAGCGTCCCTGACCTCCAGCCACCAGCTCTACAGACAACCCTGTCATGGACTTTTTTTCACATCAAATCATCTTATGATCTGCGAGAGACTGGAACTTGCTGTGCTGTGAAGGAGAGCCTTTACGGATCCCGGGTACAGCAAGATGGCACTGCCACTGCCTGATCCAGCATCTCTGGCCTCCAGCGACCAGCTACAGACAACCTTGATATGGACTAGTCCACACCATAATCCTCTGATGATGTGAGAGAGACTGGGACTTGCTGTACCGTGAAGGAGAGCCTTTACGGATCCCGGGTACAGCAAGATGGCAAGCCTTCCGCTGCCTAAATCCAGCTTCTCTGGCCTCCAGCCACCAGCTACACAGACAACTCTGACATGACTATATATTTACACCATATCTTCTCACATATATGTTAGAGATTGGAACTTGCCCTAGGCAGTTGGGTTAGCACACTGAGTCGTCGGAACTGCCCAAGGTTTCTTCCTTTACCAAAACGAGAACAAACAAAAAATGCTGATAGGGAGTTTTTCCTTGCCCTTGTTGCTCATTTGTGCACTTGCTGTTAAATGCGATGCGACATGTCTTGTTGAATGCGCTTACATGATTGATTGATTGTTGATTGTTATATCAACTGGACGTATGTTGACTGTCTGTATGTGGCTTAGGCCTTGCTTGGGTGTATTACTGTATTAGCACTTAAGTATTTATTATATTTATTATTTTATGTGAGGGTGCACTGACCAGAGACATCTCTCAATTTCGTTGTACCTGTGACAATGACAATGAAGGACATTCACATTCACATTCATGTGCATGTTTGTCAGTGATTTATTTAGCCTAGGTTATTAAAGCATTTAAAGAGCACAGAACTACTGTAAGCAAAGGAAGTGTAGGCCTATGTGAAATATTTGAGAGTGTATCTCCCTTTTCAGGAAAAGTATCGAAAAAGTATCAAAATTGCAATTCTTGACTTGGTATCGGTATTGAAACAATAATTTTGGTGTTGTGACAACACTACTACACACTATTCACCCATGCCTGCAGGATCCAACTCCATCGTCAAGTTTGCAGTTGACACCTTGGTGATTGGACTCACCAGCAACAACGATGAGTCAAACTACAGGGTAGAGGTTCAGCACTTAGCTTCTGACAATTACCTGTTCCTCAACACCAGCACATCCAAGGACCTCATTGTGGACTTCAAGAAAGAAAACCAAAAAAAAAAAAAAAATACACACTATTTTTAGTTGACCAAACTTGGCATAAAGAGTTGTGAATCAGTACAAGCCATTATCTCAAATTTGGTCTGAAAATAGTTAGGCAGTTTAAAGTGTGTTTATTTTTTTTTATTATTTATTTTTTTTACAGTGTACGCATTAATGGCATGGCTGTTAAATGTGTCTCTGAGAAACTATCATGGCCAATCAACCCCTCAGCTTTGTTAAGAAAGCCCAACAATGACTCTACTTTCTGAGAACATTCTCAGAACCACCTGTCTGCTGAAATCCTAAGCAACTGTACGATAGAGCATCCTAACCAACAGTATCACAGTCTGGTATGGAAATTGCCAATTGCAAGGGGTGGTGGTGAACACCAGCTATATTGCACTCGATGCCTTTGCACCTTGATTAGATGGTAAACCACATTTTGTTACCCTGTATTTATACATGTGAAATGACAATATTGTTGAATCGAATCTAATTATAAAATATACCACTGCTGACAGTTGGATGGATGGATGGTTATGGGGAATTGTCCATTAAGTGCTGTATGTTTTTCCACTCTTTCATACATATTTCAGATAAAGGAGTGCTTTACAGAACAAGAGGTTGGAATGAGAATACTTGAAGCCAGTTGTTGCATTGGATGACTCATCCAACATTTTATACATAGCTGAATCACATCACTCTAGGTCGGCATTTGTTGTACATAATTAGCTAACACTTTTGGAGCAGTGGAGTGACAAGTACATGTTAGGGGCTATTAACAATATAGAAAAATGTTGTGTTTGTTGTTTTAGTTGTCATAGAGGCACGGAAACCGTTCATCGCCTACTCCCAAAGAATCACACAGACTAAGAGGGAGGGGGTTGATAAGGTTGTTAATGTTAATGACAATATCGTCATATATAGTCATGTAGTTATAAACACTTGCAGCATGTAGTATAAAATGTTAGCAATGTGACTGAGTGTGATGTATGTTAGTAGGTTGGTTCAGTGCCTTTTATATGGTGACTTTTTCATATTGTGGGGAACTCTGCTGACTGCAATAAATCTGATGAAAAGCACTTAGATGAAGGTGGCATTTGTTGTTTTAAGAAAATACATTTCTTCAGTATATTTCTGTATAATCACTGCATTTCTGTATAATAACTGCGCTGTTTACTTTGAATTGAACAGTATTGTAACTATGTAATGAAATACAGTATATTACTGTATGTGGTAATTTGTACTGTTTGTTTTTTTAAGTGGTACTTCACCAATGCAGGAGTTAGACCTCTGCACCCAACCTACTGGATTTCTTAGCTGTCCATCTGTATGCTATGCTGCCAAGAGCTCTAACAGGGGGAGAGAGAGAGAGAGGGAGAGAGAGAGAGAGAGAGAGAGAGATGCACACAGCTTTTGCTCTTTTACATTTGGCACAAAACCAAAATCAGCCACACAAATTGAAGTCCAAGGTCTGAGTTTATTTATGTAAATTTTCTTGCCTGGAAAAATACCTTTAGACTTACTTTAACATTGGAATATTGAACTCCATTTCAGTTAATAGAGATGCAGAGAGAACTCTGAATGTAACCTTTAAGCAATTGTTGATGTTTTAGCACTTAATGAAGTTCCACTGTTACACTGTGGTCAACATCAGTGTGTCCTTAAAACTGAAGTTGTCTTCCATTTACAGTTGTTTTGTGAAATGAAGTTCTCTTTCGTTTCGAAGCCGAAATGTACGAGTGGATGATGCCTATCATCTCCTGCTTTTCTGAAGTCATTTTAAACCAACCCTTTCAAAAAAGGGCAGTAAGCGCACTGACGCGCGCAGGCAACTACTTAGACAGCCCTGCGTGACGTCAGAAAGTCTATATATTGACTGCGCTTACGCTTCAGGCCCTCTTTGCCTCTTTCACCTCGCCTACTGCGTGTGTTCTGAGTCGTCTTTTCGTTTGCTCGTGCAAATATTTCTAAAACCCAACGGCTTTTTTGAAAGCCCACCACAAAAGCTTTTTTCAAAGCTCTCCGAGGGATTCCGTCTTGCTCAAAGTGCTCACGCCAGTCCCTGACTTCTGGTACCCCGAGACGCAAGATGGCTACTCGTCTGTGCACCGATTGTGACCGTCCGATGGCGATCTCCGACCGCCATGCTATCTGTTTTATCTGCATGGGGAGCGAGCATGCTATGCTCGCCTTTTCGCGACCAGATCTTTGCTCGGCTTGCGAACGCCTCTCCCCTACGGCTATCGCCAACAGAGCGGCATTCTTCGTGGGTTCCACTGGTGTTACAGGGGCGGGCTCTTCCCCCGCTGGCACTAGTGCTCTCGTTACCCGCCAGTCTATCGATGTTTCCCC
>JAGFZM010000030.1:571208-600955 GCA_017657215.1 Limnothrissa miodon
TAAGCCCAACCGGGTGCGGGGACGCCGGGGAAACATCGATAGACTGGTGGGTAACTATACCCCTGGCGCCAGCGGGGGAAGAGCCCGCCCCTGTAACACCAGTGGAACCCACGAAGAATGCCGCTCTGTTGGCGATAGCCGTAGGGGAGAGGCGTTCGCAAGCCGAGCAAAGATCTGGCCGCGAAAAGGCGAGCATAGCATGCTCGCTCCCCATACAGATAAAACAGATGGCATGGCGGTCGGAGATCGCCATCGGACGGTCACAATCGGTGCAACGACGAGTAGCCATCTTGCGTCTCGTGGTACCAGAAGTCAGGGACCGGCGTGAGCACTTTGAGCAAGACGGAAATCCCTCGAAGAGCTTTTACAAAAGCTGTTGTGGTGGGCTTTCAAAAAAGCCGTTGGTTTTTAGAAATATTTGCAAGAGCAAACGAAAGATGACTCAGAACACACGCAGTAAGCGAGGTGAAAGAGGCAAAGAGGACCTGAAGCGTAAGCGCAGTCAATATATAGACTTTCTGACATCACGCAGGGCTGTCTAAGTAGTTGCCTGCGCGCGTCAGTGCGCTTACTGCCCTTTTTTCAAAGGGTTGGTTTAAAATGACTTCAGAAAAGCAGGAGATGATAGGCATCATCCACTCGTACGTTTCGGCTTCGAAACGAAAGAGAACAAATACATTGAAGTCGCATTAGTGCAATCAGTGGTGATTTAACTTAATGTTAAAATATGTTGTGCCTTTTCTTTTTTGTGCAGGAGAGAACTGACTGACTGGCAGAAAAATGGAGAGGACTGCATGGACTGCAAGCCTGTATCAGCCACTGACACACCGGTGATCTGTGCTCATAACGTTGATGTAGCTGTTGTTGGCGGACTTGTATCTATCAGGACAATAAAGGTTCTTAACGTAAATCTAATGTGTCTTCATTCTAAGTATAACATATAATATATAATTAGTCCAAATAAACAAGGGGGGGTTATAGGCTAACATTAAAATAAACCCAAACCTAGAACTGGACTGGAGGCGGGGGCTTTACGTCGTCACACTCGGGGTGCAGCAATCGGGCCACATTAAAGCCGAGTGCTCGGAGCGGAAACGGACCTAGATTCATGCCGAGGACAATTTTTGCTAATCAACATCGCCCATTATTATTACTTACCTCAATGGCCTGAAGTAAGTAATAATAAATAGGTAAGCATGAATAAATACTGTATAGTCCTGATATATCTTAAATACACATTAGTATATATTTCAACAGAAATTCGTTTTGATTTGGTAGCCTACCTGACGTTAACTACAGGGCTCATTTTCTTAGCTTGCTAGCCAGCTAACCTATCCAGAACATAAACTGAAGGCTTGGTTATTGATGACAAATATTGTAATATAGAACATTAAAACTTACCTTTATCTTGCTGTTTTTTGTCGTCCTCCAGCTTCTTTTTTTTTCTTTTTTTTCCGCTCCAGAGGGATAGCTCCTTTTTTGAGACAATGCGAATAACAGACTTGCACTTCACGTTTAACATGATGACTGACAACCACGCCAGAGGTGCATGATATGTGCATGCCCAATGATGGGAGCAGCCAACAGCAGGAATCAATTTTGAGAAAATTTTGTGAATTATGAAAATTAAATGCAAATCGCATTTACATGTGTAATACCATCTTGTTTGTATTATATAATATATATATTTTTTATTTTAAAAAAGATATAGGAAGACGAAGTCACGCCCATCTACTTCCGCAGCATGGGACCTAAGAAAATATGAATGACGGTCAATGGAGAGACACTAAATTTCGAACTGCAGCAAAAGTTACTTTTTGTGTTAGACCAGGTAGCGGACTACAGCTCTTGTCTCATAACATTTACGTCACCATAGTAACTTTAGTCTGTTTAACGGTATCAGCCATAGACTGTATATAATAACATGGACAGGATCGGCTGGGAAAATTGAAGCACCCGGAAGTCTAGTCGCCCCCTGGTGGCCGGCTGCAGTACAAGTTATAACCCCACTCATTCCCATGTATCTCCATGAACTCCTCTATGGTGTACATTTTACGAAATCCTCAGACTCAGATGTCAGTCAGTTTTCTGAGAACTGACAGAGGTTTTCCTGAGAACTGACAGAGGTTTTTCTGAGACTGACTCAACTTCGTCTGAATCTGACTCTGAAGACTGACATCCGAGTCTGAATACTGACATCTGAGATCTGAGGATTTCCTAAAATGTACACCATACTCCTCCCAAATGGTGCAGTGACCCCGACACAAAACCATAAACCATAAACAATACCATAAGTATGACTCAGCCATAACCTTAAAACACACTGTTGGTTTAAGTCATAACAGAACAGGCAGACTTTAGACTTGACACAGACTTGTGACCAAAAGCTTGGGAATTGACTTGTCCCTGCTCGTCAAAAGACTTGAAGCTTCACTTGGATTGAAACTGAGAGAAAAAAACAGATGACTACAGAGAGACAACATCTACCAAAATTCCTTGTACCCATAAGTAGACTAAGCCAACTGATTCAGATTGGGATTTGGATTCTGTGTCATGTGCTAGTAGGCCATGAGCCATGCGAACATAAGGGTGAGTTTGGGTTTGTTGAATGATCAGGGGACATGAATGTTTGTGAGCCGGAGAAGTGGAATGCCATGGAGGCAAGGGAGGGGCAGCAGAATGTCATAGAGATGCTTGTTCTCACATGGGGGAATAAGAGAAATGCCTGCTTTTGAAGGCCTGGCCCAATAAACAGCATGACTAATTCAAAGCTGTGCTGCAGATAAATAATGCATCACTATGCAGTGTTTGATTCTGATTTGCTTGACTTGGCTTCTCTCTGCATTGCCTTTCACTGCAGATCACAATCAACTAAATCAGAGCAGCCAGGACAGGAAGAGGAAATGTTTGTGTCTGGGTGTGTGTGTATGTGTGTGTGAGGACAACAATAAAAAGGAAACACACATAATGCAGTGTTTTCTAATCACAGACAGTATCATTTTACATCATCCAAGATCTGCAGACTCATGCATACTTTAACAAAGATGGATAGTGCTGCTTTAAACATTTTAACTTTTTAACTTTTAACTTTTCTTCCAAATGAGCATTTTCCACCCAGGCATTGGCATGGGTTAAATTAGCCATTAGAACATTTAGAGGGTTAGATAATTAACATGGATCTCATTCACCACTCCCCTCCAAACAAGACAAAGTTCTACTGCCCTTGCAAAGAAAAAAATGCAGCACTGTTGGCTGTTAAATCATGACCAATGTCACAAATAATATTAATGGCCTCCAGAAAAGGTCCTTACCAAGAAAATGGTCTACAACTACTCAAATGTTATTTCCCCAAAGTCAGAGCACTTCTGAACCAAAAGAATATTAAAATCTGAGGCACCCACTCAGCAGTCTGTGGCAGAATGGAGACTGGCACAGATGTGTGTCAGCAGATACATGGGGACAGGCGGCAGGCAGACAGACAGGTCATTAACAATTCACTTGGGTGGTGCGCCTAATAAGGTAATAACATTTCTTATTTTTCATGAACTTATTAGTTAAGATTTTGTGTTTACAGCTGTCCATTTATAAACTATCAAATTCCCATATTAATTTAGTCTAAATTAATTTTCACCAAATGATTAACAAACCAGTTAATTACTGTACTCTTTATTCATCTTTTCTTACATGTAATCTTTATAATTTTTTGAAGTAGTATACATGCTGAGTTTCATTTACAGTACAGTACTAGTTTTCAAATATTATACTTTACTGACTGCCCACTACAGAAATTAAAAGACACTCCATTGTTTTACAAGATCTGTGGCCTCATGTACTAAAGTTGCGAAAACCATCTTTGACGCTCACAGCCAGCTCTACTAAAAATGACTTGAGCGTGAGAATGTACGCCCCTCCACACCAGTTTCATTTCAGGCATATGCACATTTCTAATGTTATTTTTTTTTTCCATTGTGTGTCTAGACATCTCCTGACCCTCACCTGTCCTTACTTGTCTATCTTTCTGTCTGTCTCTATGCCATTTTCTGCTTTAAGTCATGCTAGTCACACCAGCTGAACCATTTACGTTCATAGGAAAACATACCTTAGGGCGGTTAAGCTTGTTACATAAGTAGATGTTCACACACACACACACACACACACACACACACACACACGCCACAGACACATACACACCTTAACTTCAGCACAGCACTTTGGGCAAACCACATCTGTTGCAGGTTCTGAAGGCTCCTTAAGGCCTACTTTGCTTATGACAAATAGTGAGGGCCGCAGATGTCAGGAGAAGAGTCTGGAGAAGCTGCGAACACTTGACCAAGGTCAATTGAGATGGTGTGTGTGTGTGCGCAGGTGTGTCACTAAGAGAGAAAAGAAAAAGGCACTACAAGTCTCTCTGGTGACACACACCCATAGACCAAAATATCTGTGTTACTGTATTTCCTTTAAATCACTGACAATTAAAGTGAAGACGGAACACAGCACAGATCCTCATTGTGTGAGCATATCAGATCCTTCAGCACTCCATCTACAATACACACACACACACACTCACACAACTACAGGCACAATGATACACCACCGCCTCCCTCCTTCACTCACATTCAGACAGCCACCCACACAAACACATACAGAACACACTCAGTCCCTCTTAAATGACACATTTTCTTCCTCTCTCCCACTCCCCACAAACACGCACAGACACACGCACACACACACACACACAAATACAATGGAAGTACTTTACAAATATGTGCACTTCCCATCACAACCTTCTCCAGTGGTGCCTTAACAATGCTCCGGTGCCTCAGCTGATGGAGTGTGGTGCTTCTAGCCAAGTTAGAGTCAAGGAGGTATGGGGGTCACTAAGGGGAAAGCAGGTAACCAATGAATGAATAAACAAACCAGTGGAAACATGTAAGTGCCAAAGGCCTACTTGAATCAGCAGCATTTTGGTGGGTTAATGTGGCATTGGTTGAGGAGACATCTAACCCACTCAGTCAGCTCTCTCTCTCTCTTTCTTCTTCCTCTTTTTTTCTCTCTTTCTCTGGTGGGATGTTAACTGACTTGTGCAGGCAAACCACCCGCCCAGTCTTGTTAGATCAGATTGCAGATATCGGAGGTAGGCTTGCGGCCCAGGGTGCCAGGGGGGAGGAGCAGTGTTAGGTCACACAAACTGTGTGTGTGTGTGTGTTTGAGTCTTTGTGTGTATCTTTCTTGTCTCTTTCACATTTAATGTTTTCATATCTAACATTACTTCAACTGTTTCAGTTTCCACCAACTTTTCTTTACAGAGTAGGTCCATTTTAGCTGAAACTTTTTTTCCCAAAATATTCCTTTGTCCCCTAACCTTGACTTGATTCTCCATCTTCTGCCATCCAGTTTGTTACCATTTCTTCACCATTTCTTGAACACTTGACTTGACTTGAACATTGCTAAACATGTAGGCTTAATAATACCAACTGAATGATTTATTTCGACTGATGTGATTTAAAAAATTAAGAAAGAGAAAAATGTAGGCTTCTAACTCATGTGGAGGTAGAATAGGAGGAACATGGGGATTCAAGGAGGGCAGAGGAGGTGAGTCAGACAGCAGGTTCTCTTATGAATGCTCTATAACTAATCAGACCATATACAGAAGCTACTGACTTCCCCAATGCTCAGTCTGCTGCGCCATGGCCATGCAACATTGCAGTACATGATAGGAATCTCACGCATCTCGTGCAGATTATCCCTAGCGAGCGAGTGTGTGTGTTCCAGAATGTGAGTAGGATTAAGGACCCAGGAGAAATAAAATAAATAAATAAATAATAACAATGCTGCCCTTTACTGCCTCTCATCCTCCAACATGCACTGAGCCATAATGAAAAGCAGAGTCCAGCACAAAAAGTGACTGTTCATTTATTTCTGTCCATTTATGGAGTCTTTGTGGTCACCATGAGATTGGTGTAAATAAATAGGCTCAGCAGATGTGCTCGCTATGGCATCTGCGGAAGCATGGCACTGCTCTATTGGCCATCTTCTACATTGCTGTCATTGATCATTGTTCATCCATCACAGTTTGGTTTGGATCAGCCATAAAACAGGACAACCTCAATTTAAAACTCACAATTCAGACAAAAATCATCAGGCAGAGGACATCAACCGCACAGAACACACCCACATGTCCTGCACACACTCTTTTTAACCTCTTCTCCTCTGGAAGGTTCTATAGATCCCCAAACAAAACCTACCAGAAGCAAGAAAAGCTTTCCCTGTCATTACTCTCCTGGGCTGCCGATAAGCACTACTTTGGCTCTTTACAAACTCTCCAACATATTATATAATTAGTGCAGTACATCTTCCACAATATATTTAAGCCATTACTTTGCACTTTACATCTCACTCCATGTGTACTTTGTCTTGAATATCTTATTTGTATATGTGTGCTTATATGTATATTGTATACTGCATATTGTTGTCCTTATTGTGCAGCATATATTATTATTTGACTATATACTGTATGAATGTATAGACTTCATGTCTATATGCTGAATGAGTTTACATTTACCAAAGTCAAATTCTTTCTGTAAATATACTTGACCAGTGAAACCGATTTTATAATACCTCCATGGATGAAACTGATTCTGATTCTGAAGTAAGGGGGGGCAGCTGATTGTGCAAGTAGTGATGATGCATGGAATGTGATTGGTCTGAGGAGAAATGCTGTTGGTCTGAGGAGAAATGCTATTGGGCGACGTGGGCTTGCTGACAAATCACCTGCCTTGTGGGTTTTCAGAAGTCCCGGTGTCACACTATACCAGTGTGCCTGCAAGATGTTTGGAGTGGGCTGAAACATTTACTGACGCACAAATAGTTTCTAGAAACATCCGTCACTCTGAGGAGAGGAGACTCTCAGGCAATCGCCCACCCACACCTCCTACCGAATCCCCCCCACACACACACACACACAATTCAGCTTACAGTTCATGCTGCCAAGTCTATCCTTTGCGGTGTGTACACACAAACACACCAACACTTTTACATTGTCACAGGTTCATGCACACAGACACACAAACAAACATACAACCACTAGCCAGTCACACATTTTCACTCAGATACCAACAAGAAAAAATACAAGATACACACACACACACAAACAAACAAACAAATACACACACTCCCACACACACACAGAAAGAAAGCAAAGGAGAAGGCATCACTATGGAGATCTGTAATAGCCCGGTACATTGTCCTCCTCTTAAATGTGAGCCTAAGAATTGAGCGCATGGACAAAAGAGTGAGTCTGTGCAGCAATGACGGGTGGCCACACAACTCTCTCTCTCACTCTCACTGTTTGAAATTATGTTTGAGTGTTTCTGTGTGTGTGTGTGTGTGTGTGTGTGTGTATTTATGATTCAATTTGAACTTCTGTTTGTGCATGTATGAACCCATGTGCATGCTCATATGCACATTGTACTGTACACCTGTAGGTATGTGATCATGTGTATGTTGTTTGTGTATGGACGGACGGACTTTGTGGGTGTATGTGTGCGTGTGTGTGTGTGTACACCAACCAGCACCTGCTGAGTACACAGAGTCCTCCTTTTTTGCTCATTCCTATGTAATTACATATAGTAAATAGCTCTCCGTGCTTCTGGGGAGAGGCTTTAACACACTGCTATCTAATTAACACAGACCTCTACCAGAACACACACAATAGATGTTTTCTGCTCTCCTGTGTAATTATTCTGCATTTAACATGTGCACTTAGGATCTGTTGGCACACAATGCCACAGTACAATTAATAGCAGATTTTATGAAATATTTACTTATTTATCTGGCCCTGATTTATTTATTGAAGACAAAGTAGAGCAGAGAAAAACGTATGGGATTTGAGCCAAAAGAAGCAGAGCAACAGTGCCCCTTAGTGGTTGCCGCACTTTTAACTTTTACAAACTTGATAATATAAACTTGATAATATTTCATTGATTGCAGTTAAATCTTTGACCCAGTGATTCATCGTTTCTGACTAATTAGCTGTTTAAACTGTGATTAGTAGACTTTACCTGATGTTAAAGATTCCTTCAAATGTAGAAAGATAAGGTTTTTTGAAGTCAAGGCAGATCTTTTATCTTTTTTTCACATCATAACTGTCTTAGCTCTTAACTGTGTTTAATAAAAGAAAACTTTCTCTCTCTCTCTCTCTCTCTCTCTCTCTCTCTTTCTCTCTCTCTCCATCCCTTTGGGTATGTGTGTGTGTGTGTGTGTGTAGAAGTGTGGGGGCAAGGGAGTGGGGGTAGTGGAGGTGTTGGCTTGAGTGAGTGGGTGCTTCCTTGTCCTTCATCAAAATGCCTGGACTTAAAAGTGGAACTGTCTGAAATATTTTTGCCCTGCATGGTTTTCATTGAGGAACATGACTGCTTATGGATGCCATGCAAACTGTCTTGACCAGTAGGAGGCAGTGTCTTCTTGATCACTTGAGACCTATGTCTGATTTTACAATTGCCCTGATTGTTGTCATACTGCTGAATCTTTCCTGGATCTGTTACAGTAATAATAATAATAATAACAATAATAATAATAATAATAATAATAATAATAATAATAAAGCTATAAAGCTATTGACCAGTGTGTTTTGTAAGTTAACATGTCACAGATTATGCATTCTGCAGCGTTTTAAAATGGATTGAATGCATACAGTAATAGTTTTGAAAAGGTCCATGTTCAGACGTTGAATATGTTGCCTAATATAAGTGCCATGTAGCATTTTCAGCCCACAAATCTCCACAGCATGCGCATACAGTACACCCGCAGATAGTGTAACCACCAAGGTCATCTACCTGCCAGTCCCTCTGCAGACAGTAGAAGGGAAGAGGTGGAGTGGGGTGGTGTCAGTCATAGAAATGTAAGAAAGCATAAAACTAGGGTGTTTTAAATCACAGATGATGTCATCGTCCGCTGACCTACTATCTGCTCTTGTCTTTCCCGTTGTACTCAAAACTAGAGGGCCAGCAACCCCTGTGGAATACAACAAGGCAGCTCTCCTCCATTCATATGAATCCCTGAGCTGTCAGTGCACACTCTAGGCCACTAGGTCACTCTGTACTCCATGATGATGTATGACCTGCAAGCCAACCCCCACCCCCCACCACACACACACACACACTCTCCCAGTCCCCTCCCTGAGCGCTGTCACTCTGGCTCAGGCAGACAGGGCATCAAAGCACACTTATTGTTGCGTTGCTTGCTCTGTTGCTTGCTGCATTGTTGCCTTTCGAGTAAGGCTGGTGTGTGTGTGTGTGTGTGTGTGTGTGTGTGTGTGCGTTGTGGATAGGGGGTTGGGTGGACGGTACTCCCACTCCCACTCCTACCTAACGTGAGTGTTGAGTGGGTTGTCCTTGCCGTCAGCTCTTGACTCTAAAGCTCAATACATCATCCTCCTGCTTTGTGCCCCATTCCGGGTCTGCATGCGAGAGGAGAGGAAGGGCATGGGTAAAAATCAATAGAAACCAGGACCTGACATGCTATTTCTGCTACCAAAACAAAAGCCAAAGATTGCTCTCTCTCTCTCTCTCTGCTGCTGCTGCTTCTGTTACTTCCTTTCACTTGTCCTTTTCCTCTCTCTCACTTTCTTTTTTTTTATCTCCTTCCAACTCTCTTCCCTTCTTTCCTCCCACTTTCTGTTATGCTATCTTTCACAGTGTTGCAGGGTAGTTCTGTGTCTCTGGGGATAGAGATGTCTTTTCATGGCCTATATAGCAAGGGGGGGGGGGGGGGGAGTGAGAGAGAGCGCATTACCTGCAGCAGGAGGTATCCTCATGTGCGCTGACAGCCATGCACACACACACAAACACACACACACACACATATTCACTCACCCACCCCTCATGACAGATTTCCCTTTGAACCCTCTCCAGGGGTCATCTTGCAGATGAAGGCCCGCCTCCACTGACCTTAGCTAACAAAGCAGGGCTGAAGTTAAAAGTCAAAGGTCAAACACGCGCACCCTTGTGTGTGTGTGTGTGTGTGTGTGTGTGTGTGGAGCGGTGTGGGAGGCACGTGCTCCTGTGTGAATGAAAGTGAGACTAATGGGTTTTTGTGTGTGTGTGTGTGACTGTGTTTTAGATTGGGTGATGCGCTTCCTGCTTATCAGTGAGGCAGAACCTCTGTCTAGCCCATTTACTTACAGATGCACACACACCAACACACACACACACACACACACACTGGGGGTTGTAACAGATTATCTGGTCTGTTGTATAACCTTGACTTTTGACTTTTCTGTACCAATCTTCTGTACCAATCTGTAGACACTGAGTTCATACTTCTGCATGTTGTATTTCTTCATCTATAGGTACAGCTGATCATTCTGCTGAATCCATGCGTTTCTGTGTAGTAACTTGTACATGGCAACAACACAGTTTCAACTTTCTGCATTGAGCAATTCTTGTGCTACCAGTCTTAAACTTTATGTCTGTACTTTATGTCAACTTTATGTCTGTAAAGATTTTATGTGTTTTTAAGCCTCCTTTAAAATGACATTATAATAACTGGCCATGTACAGTGTCCTATATGCCATGCTTGCACTTCTGTTGAAGTTAAGATTACTGTTATTAGGATGTAATGTTCTTTATAGCTTTCTAAATACACAGTGCTAACAGCAGTCTATTTGTAGTATTCAGTGAGCCATGCTTGTATTCTCCTGCAAACTGGAACCTTTTTACAGTGAAGAAAATGTATCTTAAAACTGTCACATAATGGCTTATTTAAATGCGCACCCCTGTATAAGAGTCTGTTTACGGTCACCGATGTGCAACACTTGTACTCCAAATGAAATTAAGATTGCTTTGAGGATATGAAGATGTGGTGTACCTTACAGCTTGGTCCCCACTGTGCATGCACCCCCCCTGGTGTGAAAAATGTTCCCAGTCAACAGAAAGCAAATTGAGAAACTTATTCATCCATAAACAAGCCTGCCGTGTGCCACAGAATACTGTGGCATTTTGTTCACTGGGAGCCTGCCTTTGTTGGGGCAACAGTCCAAAACCTGTGCAATCCAGACGACTAATTATTTCCTGGCAGCATTTCGGACAGGAACAGAAGGCCCTGGCATTAAAAGTGTCACATCGTCATGATAAACAGACTCATCAGTCCGACCTCTGTAAACCTTTTTCTTTGATATGTTGCAGCAAAACACTTCCTAGAGTGGACCACAACAAAGGAGAATTTCAATTAAATTTCGATTCGGAATAATAGTTTCATTTGTAAGGATGTTATTAGGGAACTCCACCAAAGTGTGTCTCCAATAAGAACAGAACTTGACATTTGACCTTGAGTTACATAATATGACCTAAACCTCAAGATATGTCCGCACAAGTCTGCTCTGTTAACCATTAGGAACAAGCTTATCCAGCCCTAGTTATAGAAATGTTGCAATTCACCTTTGTGTGTTCTTTATTTAATAAAGTAATTTTCATTGTTTGGTTTCCAGAAATAACTTACACTGTGTGCACCAAGTCTCACAGTGCACTATCAAAAGTGTTTTTTAATTTGTGTAGGAACTTAGTTTGAATTGGTATATTTGCGACATTCCTTAAAAATGCTTTTATTTGCAACAACTTGAAAAAGCTTTTCAAATAATTAAAACAGATAAAGTGTGATTCATGGCATATTCCCTTTCTGTATCTATGTTGCCTAAAAATCAGTTGTTGTTATCAGTTCTAAAGGGTAGACTATAGACTAATAAATGGAAAACATTTTTAAATGTCAATGGGAAGGACATGTAGTTTTCAATATGTTTTAAAAAAAAAACAATTTGAAGACAAATTACATGGAGATGCTTTCAGACCCTGAGGTCATGGTGGGAGAAAAGTGTGGCAGTATGTTGATGTTATTTCTTTTTTTTTTTACTAGTTTATCCTAATAAAAAAGTACAGGGTAAAAAGTGGAAAGGCTACATTTTGAAATCGTATTTCATTACACATATGGCACTTTTCTCTTGCAAAGAACTCACAAATTAGGTAGGAGGTGTGGCCATACATAAACATATGTATTTGGTAAAACAGATACTGGGGGTGGGGGGTGCTTGTTGGCAGATTACTTAGACTCCATGACAGCAGGCAGCATGCCGCTCAACAGCAGGCGCTGAAATTGAATCCTGCAGCATTTAAGGCATCAGTGGATGTGCGACCCAGTGGCCTCAGGGGCCTTGATGGTTCAGTGGGCACGGAGGCCAGCCTTGACCCGGGGCTGAGGGAACCATCTCTGGGGCCCAGCTCAGCCCATCTCAGTTCTGCTCAGTCAGGGAAATGGGTGGGTGGGTGGTGGTCCAGGGGTGGGGGTGGGGTGTAGGGTCATGGCACATATCCCTGGGTCTCTGTTCTCTATTTACTCAGTATTGATCTGTGGTCTGTTGCTGGGATCCCGCTGCTTTGTGGCATGGCATTGAGGACAGCAGGGGATAAGGGTGATGTGTGTGTGTGGAGGTGGGGTGGGGTGAGGTGGGTATGAGAGGGAGGGGGGGCTAGGTCAGCTTGTGAGACACCAGGTGTTCAGACCGACTAGCAATGTCTGCCAGCCACCACAACAACATCTATTATAAACACCTTGCCCCGCTGGGATTGTGCAACCAAAGCTATAATACCAACAGATTTCTTTAGTTCTGTGAAGAAAAGTGGCACGGCATAAGTCCTTTTGTGAACAAACAAATACCTCAAAAAGCATTTATTTTCACTACTAGAAGGACTAGCAATTTGTTTTCTTTGCCATGGATAATTTCAATTAGGTAGGATGCATGCTTTGTAAAAACACGAGGACAAGTGACTTTATCTGAATTATTGTAAATATCCAGCATTTCCACAAGACTTAGACACAGCACAGTGACATTTATATTTTTTGTGAGCTAAAAATTGCCATTAAGGATTTTCTTCCTTAAAGAAGAAAACCTGTGTGGAAGTGAGATGGCATTAGAAAGTCAACACTGACACTGAACCACGCCACAGCCCTTTCTAAAACAGGCTGTGTGTTCGTACATAAATCTCTCCCACCAACAACACAACACAAACAATGTGACTCACAAGGGCGGCTGGACAAAATAACTCACCCACCAAATGGTTTTGCCCCCTCTGGGATCCCACTGGGATCTTTCCCAAGTTCAAGGTACACAAACATGGCACTTAAAAAAAAGACACCCTCCCTTTGATTTCCTGTGTATAAAACAAACGAATGAGATATGAGAGGAGAAGAGAAGTAGAGGAAGAGATTAAGGAGAGTAAAAGTATGGAAAAACAGCTGAGGTGAAGAAATGCAAGGTGATGGAGGAAAATAACAGATAAGAATAGAGGAATCTAGAGGAGAGATGGAAAGGAGATGAGAGGACAGCTAGGGGAGGAGAGGATGATCAAGAGGCTAGCTGTGCGAGTGGAAGGGGGCCCATGTGGTCTGAAGGTGAACACCTGTCATTAGGGCACACTGTACTGATCACAGGGACAGGTGCTGACGCTTTATTATTATAGGGAGCTGTTACAAGTGTAAACACACACACACAAGTGTAGACACAGTAATGTACACTTGCACATCTCAAAAACACTTCTCTCTTTCTCTCTCTTTTTCATACACACACATAATAATCATACTTATTCCCAAAGATGTGCATGCAAAGAGACGCACCATTTCTCACATTTTACACACACACAAGTAAATACAAGATCCAAAATTACTATAAGCACACACACACACACACACACACACACACACACAAACACACGTGCATTCAAATATACACATTTAACTCAAACATGATGTTTGATAGTTGCTGTGTATATAATGACCTAGATGGTTCAAAAATAACAAGAATAGACATTTTTGACGTACCCAGGACAAGATTAGTTGCCAAGACAACAGAGAAATGACAGGTGACACAGATTCAGACAGCGACTCAGAAGCATTATATTAGTTTTTGTATATGTGTATGTTATTGTATGTGTTATTTGAAGGGGTCTACATAAGGGTGACATAAGTATGTTATAAACATGACATGACAAGTATCATGAACATTAATGACCCTTTATTCATGTTCATGACTGTTGTCATTAAGTGTCATTCGGTTTTTGAAATGCAGACTGGGATGTAGACTTTACAAAAACCGAATGACACTTTATGACAGCAGTCTTAAAAATGAATGAAGTGTCATTAATGTTTATGATACATGTCATGTCATGTTTGTGACAGGCTCATGTCACCCTTATGTAGACCCCTTCAAATAAAGTGTTACCGGTTGGGGTAACAACAGAATTTCCCTTTGGGATGATTAAAGTATATCTATCTATCTATCTAGCATTAGAGAGACAACTCTGATTACTGCTGTTTGTGTAGATCAAACACTTCCACATTGCTTCCACTTCCGCTCTGCTGTGGCAGAGAGTCTATTTTCTGTCAAATCATGGCAGCCCTCTTACTATTTGTCATGGCTCTGCATTGCTGCACCCACTTGCTGGGAGTTGGATAAATTGCAGTGGGAGACCAACCATAATTTAGGGGTTTAGCCAGGAGTCTGTTGATACAGGCAGTAACTGTGGTGACCAGGACAGATTTTTTTCCAGATTAAAACACAGGCAGATACAATATAGCTGGAAAGGGCTCAGGGAGCTTTGGATTACCCAGATAGTGAGCGTGTTGACAGCTGTAGTTTTTTCCATTTCTGTTTTGGAGGTCTTACCACCCTGAACCCACCTTAAGAATGTTTCAGCTACGCACATAAAAATGAGATTTGGCTGACTAATGTTATGAAACACAAGTTCAGACAAACAGAATTAGGAGAAAGAATGAATAGTGAAGAAATGAGAAGATCAGTAGGTGCAGAGGTTGGGGATGAGAAACAGATTAAGTGGCTATACATATCCCAGAGAGGAAGAGTGATAAACAGAGAGAGAGAGAGAGAACGAAAAAGTGAGAGGGACACAAGAGGAGAGGTGCAGATAGAGAAGGCATGAGATGAAGGAATGAGAGGAGGCACTATTTGTTTATGCAGGCATGACAGAACGCCCACATCCTCAGAGATAAAGAGAGAGGGAGGGAGGGAGGGAGAGAGGGTAAAGTAGGGAGGGAGGGACTGAGGGAGAGGAGGAAAAGAGTGAGGGAGTATCAGAGAGAGGGCAAGCACGCAGGCAGTCCCATTTTATTCCAACAGTCTAAGCAATTCTCCTTTGACATCTGGAGGGACCGTAAGGGAGCGTGCGTACACACAAACACACTCATGCAGCTCGGGTCAGGCACCTTGTGATCCCAACTGCAGGCAGGTAAGTCCAGCTGATGTATCAACTCTATTAGTTGGTCCTCTGGAGGGAAGACAGTGGTTCGCCCTGGCTGAAATGGGAGATGACACTTCCATGGCAGTTGGGTGCCTTGTGTTGTTGGCTTTTCCGTTTGCCTCTCTCTCCTTTTTATCTATGTATCTAGATGTGTAGACCTGTTTGTCTATCTATCTAACTATCCAGCTAATTTACTGGTTTTTGGAGAGTTTTTTGCCTACATTATATGTAGTGTTACGCTTGTCTTGTTAAAATTCTTTGTTGCCTGAGTTTACTGTATGTATGAGTTTTAGCTCAGAGCTGCCTTATATCAGTTTGTTATACGGTAAAAAAAAAAGACATTCATGTCAAGGACTGTTTTAGCAGCAGTGATAAATATGGCATAGCTACAAACAGCTCAAGTATCAGCAATGTGTATGACACACGAATCTCACTGGGTTTAATTTGTCTGATGAATAGCCCTATTACTGGTTAAACGTTCACTTACAGGGTTATTACTGTTTTTAGATTATGCTAAATGGCATTTTCATGGGTTTCAAAGTTGTGTTTAAACATCTGCATCTTAAAACATCACATCAAATGTCAGTGTTTGCCGTGCTAAAAAAAGATGTGTTTAAGTCAAGTGCAGGCCAAAATCAGACAAGTCCCAGCTTGTGCCATCGCAAACAGACTTAACAGATTTTTGTACAATATCTCATGGGTGTGTGCTCTTGGGTGGAAGAACCTGAATCTTGTGTCTGCCTCGGCAGCCCATGGACACTGACAGGGGCAATAAGTCTGAACTCTAAACTGTTTGCAAAAGACACACAAATCTGGGAGGATGAAGGAAGACAAGCAGTGACTTGTGGAATCTTAGGTGTGTGTGGGTGTGTGAGAGAAAAAGAGAGGGAGAGAGAGATGGGAGAGAGAGAGAGTAATTATACAAAGACCATGTTTTATGAAGCCCTGCGGTTTACAAGAACTAGGATGTTTGGTCGGGAAAGATGAAAAAGACTCACATAAATCTAATGAATTCAACGTCAACCCAAGACAGGACATCAATGGTCGAGGGTGTCACTACCACCCATAGCTCTGAGATGGGTGTGGGTAAGGGCTTGACTCACAAATCCATACAGGACTGAAAAGAGCCTCCAGATTCCAGGTAAATGATGGTCAGCTCTCCCGAGAGACAAATACCCTGATTTACAAGTTCTCGGCAGCAGTACAGTGAACTTCAAGATTTGTATTACAACACAACTTCACTATGTGTAGTGTGATTAAGGAGGCAGTGTGTGTGTGTGTGTGTGTGTGTGTGTGTGTGTTGAAAGACATATACCATGCCGAAGAGTTTTCTGAGGGAGGTGGCATCATCCATCTTGCTCCACTCTTCTCCTATCTCATGGGCCGTGTTCTTGCAGAGACACAGGATACTGTATCTCCTGACCTAATAAAGCAAACTCAACTTACTTCATCTCCTTCTTCTATATCTGTCACAAACACACACATACTCCCTCTCTCTCTCTTTCTGTCTTACTTACACACTTACACATTCTCACACTTTTTTAGAGCTCTCTTTCCATCTAGCACACTCTCTCCTAACATCTCTCCCATCCTCTGTCTCTCACTCTTTCTCTCTCTCTCTCTCTCTCTCTCTCTCTTCCTCTTTCTCTCTCTGACTCCCTTCTGCAATCACTGAAAGTAGGTTATGCGCTATTTAGTCCACTGCTCCGCTAGTCTAATCCCTCATGGGGAGGGCTGCCTAAGACAGTTATCAACATGTATTAGACACCCCAATGCTCTGCATAACACAGTCCCATTCACCCAGGCCAGCCCAAATCATCTTATATCAAGCAATCTGGCTGTCCTCTCGCCACACACATGAAGGTTTCTGAATGTTTGTAGTGTATATACTGTATAAAGAGAGAGTCATGATTATTCTATTTGGCCTTGCTTCCTTAAGTTTGGAAACTCAATTTGGAAAAGTCTCGTACCTTGCTTGACCTCCTCTATCACTATGTGTCTGTTACTATGAGTAATGCTTATAAGGTTCATGGCTATTTATTACATGGTAATTAATGGACACTTGTGTTGTTTATAGCTTAGCTAAGGTGGAAGTGCTTCTCTGGAATTCTTCTATTCCGTGTGTGTACACTTTGCTTTTTTTTTTGATGAACAGCTTCAAGCATATGCCAGGGCAAAGGATTGCCTTGATCACAGAGAGCATGGCTTCACTCTGGGCTGACAGTTTTATCTCCCCTGCAACCTCTCATTTCTAAAGTTAGAGGTCCTGTCTTTGTGGAGGTGTTTATAAATCACATTTATTCATGTATTTGGCGGTTTGGTGGATTTGGTGCAGGCATGCCATTTCCTGACTTGTCCTGGTTTGCTGTGTTTGTGTTTGCAGCATGAACATGCTCTGTGAAGAGGAATATCTGTGATTGGGGTGGTTTTGTTGCACTAATGGTTAGCAAGCTGTAGAGAGTTCACCACAAAGCAAATTTATCACAGAGAAGAGTAGTTGCCATGATGATCCAGTCATGCATGACATGAGACTTGGGCTTGGGCATTTTATAGCAAAACACAGTTTTATCTCCTCTTTCTCTTTTTGTGAGGGGCAGGTAATGTTCACTCCAAGAGAGGCTTAAATTCTGTGAGGACAACTCACAGTGCTCTATGCTCCTACTGACAAGTTACTTACATCCATCATATACTCATTTACAGAAATTTCTATATTGTTTTTTTGTGTGTGTTACAGTGAAGACACACAATTTTGAGTTCAGACTGTATAGACTTCCATTATTTCAGGATGGCTTTAGCAATTAAGTGCATTTAGCTTGCAGGCCACGAGGCTGATGAAATGTAGTATATTTTACCATACATAAGCAGTATATTTCTGCTTTACTGGCCCGTGGAAGTGGATTTCCAGGTGTCTGTTGCCATTTGTGGAGGCAGTGGAGGACATGACTTCCTCCTCCAGAGATTAGTCACTAAGGCAGGGAGCATTGCAAGTGCGCCGTGGGAGGATAGGCCTACATGTACGTGCACACTGCCTCCAGCATGAGAAGTCAGTTAGGGAGCCAGTCGAGGACTGTCAGCCCATGTCAAATGATGGAGTAAAGGTTCTGTCATTATCACTGCGTGTGGAACGCTGTTCCACAAAACTTTACAGCAAAAATTTACAGCAACTGATGTGGTTTCATAACAAGGACTGTCATTTTGAAGCACATACTTTTGCTTCCTTTGGGGGTTGCTGAATGCCAGTTTTAAGAATTACACTTCCGGTATGATGAACTATAACCCAGTTAGACTGCATTATCATCCAACTAGGTGCCATGTATAAATTATTAGAACATAAAATCCTTGGTTGGAAACACCTGCAAATTCACAGCAGTTCCTTGAAATGATTTAAAAAATAATTTGTGTGTGGGTGTATGTGTGTGTGTGTGTGTGTGTGTGTGGGGGGGTGTAGGTTAGGGGGTGGTGGTTGTCAATGAAAACAGTTTGCAATTCACATTTATTTCTGACTACAGACATTGATCTTACAGTTGGTTAAAATTACTTGATTAGCTAATATCATTTTTTATTCATATTTAACAGTTGATGAAAACTCATGCAGATGTGCATATTTATAAGCCAAAATTTTGTTTTGCATTTGAAATGCCTAAATGCCAAGTTTTCAACACTTTGGCTAAAAGTCATGGCTGGCTCCAAACATGGTGCTAGCATGACTCATCTGAAATGGCCTTAACAGCCATTGATGACTCACAGCAAATGGTGTATTTTGTAATAACATGCATGTGTGGTTAAGTATTGTGGGCTACTGTAAAACTAGCAAAATGTACAAGTGTGGAGTCCAAAAGAATGCAAAAGTCTATTGCTCATGAATGATGTACTGTGTGTGTGTGTGTGTGTGTGTGTGTGTGTGTGTGTGTGTGTCTGGCAACATCACAGTAAACCTTGAACTCTCTCCTGGTGCAATAAAGTCTGAAATTCTAGATTCTAGGTTGAGGCTTTGAAAAGTCTCTTACACCTACTTCTCACCAGTCCACCAGTCTGTCCATAATGCTTGTTCATTTTCATCAGTCCATTTAACTATTCATCTGTCGATCTATCCACTCTCTCTCTCTCTCTCTCTCTCTCTCTCTCTCTCTCTCTCTCTCTCTCTCTCTCTCTCTCTCTCTTTTCACAGACCTGACTTTTACTCCAAACCTTTTATGGTTTGGATGCCATTAAACGCCCACCCCCACCACCCAGGCACTCAGCATAGCAGTGTAACTGGGAAAGGTCGGTGTCCTTCATGGGCCATCTCTTGAGAATTTCTCTCCCCCTTTAACCAACTGAGTTATGTCAGAGGTCGTGGTGGTGTTGGCTCACTCAAGTGTGTTAACACCAGACCAGCCTGCTATTTCTCAGCCAGTCACCCTGCAAACACTCCATCTCCTCCTCCTCTCTCTCTCTCCCTGATTCAAACATGAGTCGATCAATTTCACCCTGACCTTAGCTGGGAACCTCGCTAGCAGTAGGATGTGCTTCCCCCCCCCCCCCCCCACTGAACCCCAGTCAAGAGGCAAGTTCTTTAATGCTAGCCTTTATTTAGCTTTTTTCTCTCCCTCAATTATTAACAGGAGCGCCAGAGCAACTGAAAGAATTCATCTGTATGCTTGCTGCTCTGAAAACACTGCGGCACATTTTCAACCTCTCATTTCTAAAGTTAGAGGAGAGGTCCTGTCTATGTGGAGGTGTTTATAAATCACATTTATTAATGTATTTGGCGGATTCGGTGCAGGCATGCCATTTCCTGACTTGTCCTGGTTTGCTGTGTTTGTGTTTGTAGCATGAACATGCTCTGTGAAGAGGAATATCTGTGATTGGGGTGGTTTTGTTGCACTAATAGTTAGCAAGCTGTAGAGAGTTCACCACAAAGCAAATTTATCACAGGGAAGAGTAGTTGCCTAGCCAGGCTAATGCGACTGAAAAGCTCTTACAAGCTTAGTCTGGCCATGCTACATTGCTAAATGAATTCTGGGAGGCGGGCTTAACCTGCGTTCATAAGATGCCTCTGTATACAACTTGACGAACCTACAACCAGTCAGACCACTCGTTCCGATTACGTAGGCGTAAGCTCGTTTCTCATTGGTGCCCACAGTTTTGGTAAAGATAATTCCTCTAAATCCGCTGCCTGGCCAGACTGACTTGCTCTCGAAATTGAATGTAGCGTCACAGGAAGTATGGGCGGGCCCAGGCTAGTAGTTGCCATGAGGATCCAGTCATTTATGACATGAGACTTGGGCTTGGGCATTTTATAGCAAAACACCTCAAAATCAAGTGGAACCATTAAGTGGCACCATCTACCCTATCCATCCCCCTCCAGGTTAACGTAGCATCTTTGGATATTCTTAAAATGCCATACAAACATGGCTGTGGGGCCATCTCTTAAAGTGGTGTGATTGTCGGTTTAAATTGCCCCTAATTACGGATGGCCTCAATTAAGTTTTTTTTTTTTTTATCTAAGTGTGCTTCCAAACATGCATGCCTTTCTCATTGCTCATCATGAGAACATTCTGAGGTTTGTGATGGATAGCTTGTTCCAAGATTTCCACAGAAGCTGTAGACATCTAGCCATCCTTTTTTTCTGACAACTGAAATTGCCTAATTTCTGACAATGAACAAATTAAATTCATTATTTGAGCAAAGCTTTTGGGGCAATAAAAATATAACTTCAAGTATTATGTCAAACGTCTCTACAAAGACAGTGCAATAGCAAATTCTAATCAATATTTAAAAACATCAATATTTCACTCATGCGGCAATGTACCTGGCCTCCTCACTCTCTCAGGAAAAGGTTCTAGTCTGTAAATTTTTCATGAGCTTGGAGAAGGATGTGACTGCTTCACTACTGTTACTGACAGTGGTCTAAAATGGTTTTTGGATATACTCCAGTCACCCTGTTCCCACAGACATATATGTGGCACCCTCTCTGGTTAATATAGTTTGGTTCTGGCAACTATACACTTATACAGGAAAGAGGACCGTGAGTTCTTTAATGCATAAATTACTAAAGGTAATTATAGTCGTTGGGGTTTTTAATTATAAATACTGAAAAATGATGTAAATGATGTAATGTACAGTAACTAAATACTTGCAACATTTACTTAAAAGCTGTAAATAAAAATGAATAAAGAATTATCAAACTGAATTCAAACTTGTTAGCTCTATTAAAAACCCAGAACAATACCTTTAAAATAAATCATTCCAATATTGGTAAACTTTTAAAACATTTTTGAAACCTTTTAAAACTTTTTGAACTACAGTATTGACCAGCGTGGATAATCATTTAGCCTAATGCTTGAAGCTAGCTGCGCTGGTTTCTTAGAATAGACTGTCAGCTTACTTATACTCCTGTCTGACTCTATCAAATTTAATAGTCACCAATTTAACTAAATACAATTTACTCCCATCAGCTGAGGTTGAATTAAAAAAACTTGGGAGTGATGATGATGGTGATGGCAGTGAAATGGTGCACCCAGCCCTCTTCATCTCAAAACAACAGTACACTAGATGTGTGTATCATTCGTGAACAAATTGGTTCTTTTGAAAGAATCTTTGAAATTAAACTGATTTTTCTGGCAACAGGCTTTCATTCACCGTTTTGTTTGATTGTTCACAAGAGTTTGATCTTTCCCTGGACAGTTTAGTGGCTGTGGTCTCGTTCTTTTTCACTGTGCCCTCCTTTAAGTTAGGCAGAAGGCATCTAATTAGAACAAACAAATGAATTCATTGACCAATTCACTTTTCTGAACTGAACAAGAATTATTTTCCAACAACAATCACTACAGTCTGCCATTTTGACCTTTCACACTTAACCTTCCCTGATTCACCTGATAAAATATGTTAATGGGTTTCTTAATTTGAATTAAAGTATTGATGTCATATGAAACCATTAAAACCTGTTCTGCATCTTGACATGAAACATATATTTTGAACAATGACTACACACAGCCCATGCTTCTGCAACAATATCCACCAGCTGTCACATAAATTGACATGAAATTAAATAAAACCTGAAATATACAAAATAAAATACTTTAACCCTGTTACATCTACAGTAGACCAACCAAAGCTCCCTGTCATATCAGGCATTACGAATCGATTGGGGAGAGGATGTGCGACACCTGAGCTACCCATGCAGCTGTCTCAAGAGTCCCCGGCAGGAAATGAGTTGGGCCCAAAATGGATCGATGAGATAATGTGGCATATTCAGTGGAGGTTATTGAAGTGACTACATCACAAATCCTTTCAAAATCATGTAGCCTTTGTGTGTATGGGATACTAGTTAACACGAGAGAGATACTAGTTAACACATAATACTTATGAAATGTTTAATTAAAAAATGTTTAAAAAAAAAATCTTCCATTAGTCAGACAATAATAGCTATGTTGGCAACACTTTCTATGAACCTAATATTCATAAAGCTTTAAAAAACACATCTATAAAGCCATATAGACTTCATAAAAGTCTACTATTGACTATACTCATTAGGCACTGTATTCAAATCAAAAGTCCTTATGATAACATTAAAATGCTTTGTAAGTACAGTCTTGTGAGTGCTAATGTCATTAGTAATAAAGCATTATGAATGCACTTCATGAATACACTGAGTTCTGTCCAGGGTAAGGGTGATATAAGCCTGTTGTAAACATGACATGGTTCAAGAGTATAAATGATGCTTTGTTCATGACTGTTGTTATGAACCATCATTTGGGTTTTGTAATGGCTGCATACAAAAGTCTGCATCTCAAAAACCGAATGACATTGAACGACAACAGTAATTAACATGAATAACATGACATAACACATCAAATGTCATTAATGTTTATGATATTTGTGCCATGTCATGTTTATCACAGACTCATGCTACCCATATGCCGCGGGCCACATGCGGCCCAGACAACGCTCCAGCAATGAAAGTTAAACACCATTCACGAGCATCCAGAATGTAAATTGGGTCTTTTACAGAGGGTGCGTTCGTAAACTGACACTCCGAGCTCTCCGAGTACACTCTGGTCCTTTAAAACTTTTCTGAGTATAGATAGAATTGTTGTTCGTTTATTCAGAACGGCACACTTTTGAAGTGTTTAGAGGGTGTTCAGAGCGTACACCGGCCACTCCGGCTGAAGGGAGAGAGCAGCAGAGCGTGACGTCAGTCTGAATGAAAACAGTGCTAACTGCTAGACAAAGTTTTTAGGAAATAGACCAGTTCTGGATTGATGATGATTGATGATTAAAATGAAATTTTAATTGAATAGCCCTGGTCTAGAGAATAAGAGGATGAAAGAAGAGTAAAATGATTGAGGGGAAACAGAGAGATACAGGGGGAGTGACAGAGGGAGTGGGCTCTATTCTTCAAAGCCACCATTGCAGTGCAGTGCATAGAATGAGCTGGAGAAGTATCGTTTAGGCCCTGTAAGTGGTTCCCAGGAAAAAGAAACCAGACTCCGGTATGTCAGGAGACAAAGAGGGCTCTTGACTGTGTGGTCCTTCCTGATAAATTATTCACCAGCTGACCACAATGCTTTTATACTTCAGTGGGGAGATTCCCAAGCCAGACACAGCATCTGACAAGTACCACTTAGGATGTACTCACCTGTGTCACATTATGGCTGGAGTTCTCTCTCTCTCTCTCTCTCTCTCTCTCTCCCTCTCTCTCTCTCTCTCTCTCTGTGTGTGTGTGTGTGTGTGTGTGTGTATGTATGTCTGTGCTCTTGTGTTGTGTTTGTCATTTATACTTTGTATAATTATTTTAAAAAAGAGTTTTCATTTAAATTATAAAAAGAGCGTACTGCTTTTACAGTTATGACAGCATTCAGCATATATAAAAGCCACAATGTAACACTTAAGTTATAATAATGAAGGGAATCACCACATGGAGTGTTTGCTGAGTGCACCACAGATTAGTGGGCCTTCTATGTCATGTGTGTGTGTGTGTGTGTGTGTGTGTGTGTGTGTGTGTGTGTGTGTTGTGTGTGTGTGTTGTATGAGAGATAAAGGAGCGAGAGAGATTTTTTCCCATTAATGTAAAATTCAAAGCCTTGTGATTTAAGCATCTACTAACTCTGAACATCTTCATCACTTACCTGAGAATAACAATCTCCCGGACATTAAATGGTATGCATTCATACTGAGCACTCCCCCTATGCACACATACACACACACACACACACACACACACACACACACAAAGACCCCAACACACAATACAGAGGTGTGACCTAGGTAACGAGTGGAATACAAAAACAGCTCTAATGGGATGACTGAAAGTGCACAAATCTTATGTTGTCATAGAAACCTACTGTGCGCACATGTCCAGTGTGTTTTATCTAGCCTGGTGAACGCTCCTTGAGTGTTCATAAGACTACAAATTATTAAGAATAAAAAAATGGAAGAAAAGCAACTCGAGCAACAGCTATATGCCTTCAGTCACATGAGATACATTGTGACGGTTGTTAACAGTTTTTCAAAAACTCTATTAGTAATCAAAATCTAATTGCATCAGTTTGGTTTGGTTAGCTTGATGAAAACATCCAAACTGTTCGGTAGAAAAAACTTTTTATAAAAGTAAACTTTCCCTATTTTCACACAGAAGAGAATGGGCATTTTCATGCATGAGAAGCACCAACAACAGGCCGTGTTTGCGCACACCTGAGAAATATTCATGCGAAAGCTGATAAGACGCTATTTTTCTTGCACCATAAGGCAGATCTCCGAGCTGGCAGGACTGATGGAAAGCATTTAAGTGGCAGGGGCATACTGTCTGGCTCTGCCACCCGCCGCCCAGCCCCTGGCCTTAGTCCAGGCCCTCATTGTGTATCAATTCATCTTGATTAGCAGCAATGATGCCACATCTGGTGGGTGAGGAGCTAACGAGACCCACAGCCTCCACACACATGGACGTGCACACACACCACCACCACGCCACCCATTCCCGACACCGAGCCACTGTGACAAACACAGCAAACCCCCACCGTCCCCCTGGAAAGCCCCACCCAACCAATCCCTTAGCACACAGCGCCTGGCAGCTGCAGGCAATATGTTCCCAATTACACCAGCAGCAATAGATATCCCCAAATCCTCTCTGCAGCTGTGCCTCGGTGCCTCAGATTGCCTCCCATTGAATACAAACCCACACACCACCACCAGCACAACTGTGGCCCATCCTACCCCACCCGACCCCACCCCAGACCAGTCAAGCCCAGCATGTGCCCGCACTTGCTCTGCTCATACACAGCACAACAGAAGGCAGCCTGCTCTCTCACACAAAACCGGCCAAGCCAAGCCCAGTCCCAGGCCAAGCTCTGTCAAAGAGATCCCCTCCTCTATTGCACACATATACTTACAGCAGGCACTTGTTCCACACGCTAATGAGCTACAGCCACCGCCTCATTTCACTATTGATCGTTTAATCCTCCATAGTGATATTTCATACAGTGGCCACTTACTTACTCTCTCTCTCTCTCACACACACGCACACACACACACATACACATATTTAGGCTATACGCAGGCACACACATACTCACTGTATGTGAATTAAAGTGAAGAACACCTGTTGTTTAGCTAAGTACCAAAAATTCACGAAAATGATTACATTGCATTTGCATTAAAATGTTCATCGTTTAAGTAAATAAACCATAAACCGTCTAATAGATTTATAGATTTCATTATACATGTATAATGTTGTTACTAATAAACAGCATTACAACAACTAAGCTTTGTAAACTCATAGTTGGCTTTAGAATGCTGTAACAGGGCTTTCATCGCTTGCTGGGCTCCTAACCTCTGACACAAAATGTGCAAATCTGTTCCCGTCACAGTATTAATTCATTCCTGATACAAGTTTGTTTATAGGTGTGGAAATACCTGAAACACAATTGATGTTCTTATCATCAAAATATTAAAATGTATAGTGTGTCTATATGGCTGACAGACCAGGGTCAATTCAAACTATTGCTAAGGTACATCTAGACAATGCTCTACAATGACAGTGATTTGACTGGTCTGATCAAACCTATGACAAGAGCTACTAAAGCCTTATAGGAAATTGCAGACATATCTGCAGAGTAAAACCATTTGCTACCGCGAGAGTATGTCTGGATCTCTAGACGCTACATCATGTCTGTGATGGCACTGAGATCAGTTGCTTTGCAGCTGGTGTTGAGGAGACTGAGAGACTCACACGGACAGCCTCTGAGAAAGTACCACATATGACACATGTGTGTGCACACATACACACACACACACTGCATTCAACATTATATGCAATGTATTTTATTTAACATTATATATAATCATATGCACAGTATATTATTTGATATGCATCTCCCATGTCTGTAGTCTTGCAGGTGCTGTGGAGTGTGTGCTAAGACTAGCCTCTCGGTTATTAATTAATGCACTGAAAGCCATGAACTTAGGGGTCAAGCTCTTCTCTTTAAATATCTCTGCCTGGAAGAGGGAAAGCCATTTATAAGATGTGCAATGGTTTTAATAATTTAAACATGATTATGTAAGTAATTAATAAAATAATAATAGAGTGACTTGGCAATGGAGGGTAAAAAATCAGTTATGTTGAACTATGAGAGAAGGCTATTATTTAAGAATATAAAGAGATTAAATACATTAAATACACTTTAAATAAAAACCTACCATACCATAGATAGTTATGTGTAAAAAAAGAAATTATATTTTATAAAGCAGATTATTTGATATATATATATATATATATATATATATATATATATATATATATGATATTTGGTATAAAATGAACAGATTTGAAGTAGATGAAGACCTCTTATGGAAAGGTGAAGTGCACATGCACATTCTTTCTTTCATTCTTTCTTTCTTTCTCTCTTCAGGCGGCCATAAAGTCAAATTGCCCTTATATCAGATTCTTAATACACAAATAGACATGCGTTCCGTCACCCGCAATTATACAGTACCACTCCAATAAATTGATTCATACATAAAAATGAGCTTGCATCCGCGTAGGTGTGACCAGGATGGGTGTTAGCAATGTAACACAAGCTAATATTCATTAAGTTAGGATGAGACGAGAACAACGACTGTGGTGGTTGCGATGGGGGTGGCGAGACTTAGGTTCCACCCTTATCTGTCTGCCTTCATGTCACCAACCGAGAGGTCTCCCAGGGAAATACAATTACATCAGCGTCCCCAGGGGGTCTGCATAGGGGGCGGGTTGGGCTATGGGGAGAGGGGAAGAGTGGAGAGCAAAGGAAAAGGAGGGAGAACGGAAAGAGGTACTCCCACAGGGAAGATGCTGGCCCTTGGCCAGGGAGCAGTTTTCTCACTTCCTGTAGGCTAATTATCACCCACAAAGAAAAACCTGCAAGATTTGGTTGGTGTGTGTTGCATGGTGGGCTGCTCAAGCATATGTGTGTGAGATTTTTTTTTCTGTATCCAAACCTCACACTCATACCCTAATTTTTATACTTTCTCTTTTAAACACACACACACAAAATACAAACACACAACCACTTACACACATTCCCAAATAGTCAGTCAGACTATCAGACCCACACAGTCAGTCTCTCTCTCTGTCTTTCTTTCTTTCTCCCTCTCTCTCTCTCTCTCTCTCTCTCTCTCTCTCTCTCTCACACACACACACACACACACATGTCCACAGGCACATTGGACAAAAGACTGGAAGGAAAGAGAGGGGTTTTTCTATAAAGCAAATTATTCTCTGAAACAGACGACCTTGCTATTTGTAGGCTGCACCTGTTTCTCTTCTCTACATCCTTAATTCAACACAGCGAGGCCCAAAGAGAAGTTCTAACCAGATCTGAGAGGTGTTAAATAATATCCTGTCCTCTTGAAAGTTACATCAACAATCCATGTACCATGCAGATTTCAGTGATGAGAAGAGGGAGGAACAAGGTCAAGGCAGTGGTATAAAAAATCTAATGACTGCCAATGGGCCAACACAGAAGTATGCACAGAAGTGAGCACATTTGGATTCTTTATTTGAACCCAATACTCATATTTTTCACAGACAGGATTCAAATATAGGTGGAATATATCTGTGGCACTCATGGGTACAAATGTATACACACAGACACAGACAGACAGACACACAAACACACAAACACACAGATACATACACACACACACAAATTTCAGATATTTTCACTGTCAACACAAACCGATCCACTGTGAATGAAAAAGCTGTGAATGCAAATCCAATTCTCTGTCCTCCTAGTATGTAAAAGCAAACAAGTGTATTTGGTCCAGCTCTCCCTGCATGCAATTTTCAATTCATTAGCTCCTCGTTCTCTACAGATCGGAGCAAGGTCAATTACATACACTGGCTGCTGAAATAACGCAGTGCCCTACTGCTGGAGAAAAAGGAATAGCCAGTAAGTCTTTCAGCCCCTCCTGAGGTAAATTTAGGAAATAATTGTGCTTGGTGTGTGGGGAATTACCAGAGGCCCCAGCATGGTTGTCTGAGTGAAAAAGAGAATCAGTCCAATTTCCATTTCAGTATTAGAAGAAACCTCTGAAGAATTGTCCTGGCCACCACCAGGAATCTCTTTTGTTCTTTTGTTCCGTTGCCATGCTCGCTTTACGGAAGGACATATGTCTGTGCTGAGCATGTACCATTCACCTTACAGTGCCCAGGGGTCAGAGGAATTGATTGAGTCCATTGTCTCTCTCACAGTGTGTCCTGTTGTGAGACTGACATTGTCAGGGGACCAAGGCGACCTCTGTTGCTTATTCACTTTGAGCGTAACTGGGGGAATGGGATGCAAATGCAAGGTAACTTAAAGGTAGATAATTATGTCTTTGTCTCTGCTTACATACATACATTCATGGCAGGGACATCTAACAAGGTTTACTATTGGAAGGAAGAATGAAAGAAAATGAGAAAATATGGCAAAAACATATTACTTTTTATATTTTACCCTGACAAATATTTTTTTTCTCTTTTTTTTTACATTTTATTTGAGGGTGGCACATGCATTTGGCATCAGTAGGCAAATCTATCACCACTATCTTCTTGGTGCTATTTGTCCCTAATTTAACACGATTAAGACATATATTACCCCACTAGACCTTCAGGTACTAGCTTAACAAAGCACCAAAGTGTTTTTAGATAACATATGCAGAAGGGACACCAGGGAGCCATATTTCCCCGTATGACTGACTACACTGAGAGAGATATATTGTTTATGAATAAAACTCCTATAAATCTGGGCATGAGATCAACTATTGGCTGTCAGATGAGGGTGGCATATGGTCAGCTGAAGTGCAGTGAAATACAGCAAGGAGCTCTGTCTTAGGCAGGTGTGGATTTATCACTATCCGTATGGGTTTTCTCTCTCTCTCTCTCTCTCTCTCTCTCTCTCTCTCTCTCTCTCTCTCTCTCTGTGTGTGTGTGTGTGTGTGTGT
>JAGFZM010000030.1:602230-727407 GCA_017657215.1 Limnothrissa miodon
ACACTCACACACAGACACTCATACACACACACAAGCATTTTTCCCATGTAATTCAATGAGGAGCCCCCCCACCCCATGCATTTGTATGGGAAAAAAACGACAAGAAAAAGAGGGATAACGGGGGGGCGACAAGAGATATCAAAAAAATGAATGTAAGCACACCGATCGAGATCAGGCCGGACGTGTCAGAGTTGGAACGGTGTCTCTAACTCGAAAGCCCTAGGAAGAGTAGTGGTCTAAAAAGGGCAAGTCCACTAATTAAAAATTTAAAAATTACAAGTGCAAGCAAAGAATAAAAAAGACAATACCAAGCATCCCCCTACTCCTCCTACTCCACCACCCAATCCCACTCCCACCTGATGGCAGCCTGTGGGGCCCAAGTGGCTGTAAGGAGGGTTAAATCACACTGCGCTCCACATATCCATCCATCTCCGGCCATAATGGAGCCCCACAAACTAGCGCTCAGAGGCAGAGGAAAGGTCCCCTCACAGAACAACACGCCTCTTCAAAAGCACACTGACTGCACTCTTCAAAAAAACACTCTCCCTCCCTCTCTACATTGACACACACACACACATGCACACATACACACACACACACACACACACACACACACACACACACACACACACATATTTAAACCTAGGCACAAAAACAACCGCACACACAAATACATTACAGTAAAAGACCAATGTTTGCACACATACACTTGTTCACACTCTTAAAGGCACACGCACACACTGATACACACAAATAAACACACACACACACAGAGAAAGAGAGAGAGAGAAAGAGAGAGACATTGTGTCACTGGCTGTACATCAAGCAACTCTGTTGAGAGTAGAGACTTAAATCTGTCTGAACCCTCAATGACACAATGACATCAGGGTTTGTCACGGCTGATTTTAAAAGCCTTTTCTCTACTCAGTGGCATAGACACAGCTCAGACACACACACACAAAGCCCCTACCCCACACCAATAATGCATACAAACACACACACACACAAGCACCAAAATGTTATTATTCATGTTTTCTGAAAATATACTGGTCTTCTTAAATCTGGGAAAGGTTGGAGACTGTTGTGTCTGTAGTGTCAGAGATGAGCATTTCATATATTTGGGGTATTTTGCTAGAAAATACCCATGAATATTATACTGTATAGCTCTCCAGAATTCTGTAGGAACGACTGTTCACTCTGAATGGGCCTTCCTAATGTTTAGATTTACTTCTGTATAACCACCACTGTGGAAATTAAATGACCACTGTCACTGGTGACAGGTTTTTTTGCTTAAAAATTAACATCTGCAGGTCATTCAGTTATCACAAGAGATTTGTTAAAAGTGAAAAGAAATCAGCTGCATTGTAAAAAAAGGTTTAGGTTCAAGCTGGAGTGTAAAATGGTGTGAAATGGTAACAAATTCAATTTAAAAGACATTTGTGTCCAATGCTCTGTAGTTGTTTTGGCAAGTATAGTCGCATATTTCTTTTCAGGTCGAATCAAGACCCCTTTGCCTTGTGTGTCAGGGTCCTGTTCATGATGGGAAATATTTTTATATGATACTCTTTCTTTCTGTGAGTAGGCCTAAATAACTTGTCAAAGATCCAAAGTCATATTATTAGTCATAAACAACTATGACAACATCCCTTCTGATCAAGTGACAACAGACCCTCTCATGTTCTCATGTTAGTCACATGATGATGGGGCTGCTCAGAGCACTCAAAACACTTAAATGATTCCTCACAACCCACACACACAAATAGATGCAACACGCACACACACACACACACAAATAAAATTGCATGAATGTGATCTAGAATCCACATCACCTAGGGCAATGTCGTTAAATGTCCAATCCCTGGCTCATTACTGCATTGCGAGAGAGAGATATCATCTTTAACACGGGTCTCAGCAGTGGAAGTGGCATATTCAAAACCGCATCCATAATTTAAACAGGAGTATTCAGTGGGCTGTCTCGACACTGCGTTACCCTAGAAGGGGGGTCTCTCCTTTATAAATTGTCTGGCCCTGGATTCATCTCCTCTTTTTGCAAATGCACTGGACCGTTGTTCAGGGGTGGCCTGGCCCTTTACATATTGATCAGGCCCAACTAAGCTCTGACAAAGGACACCTTAAAATCAATATCACGCGTTCTGCACCTACTGGACAAAAATGATCAAAGTAGTCGTATTGTAACAGTCAAACTACAGTACAGATACAGCTAAAGTGAACTGCCTGGCAGAACAGAGAGGACTCTCCAGCAGCCTGCTGTGCATGTCATAATGAATGTGAATAACACAAAATATAATGTGTCAGTTGCTCTCTTTCTGCCCTTGTATTTTGGTGCGTCAGGTTGAGTCATATTTACCCCAGGGCCCCAAGGCCTTTAGTGTGCACACAGTGAGAGAGAAACAGTTGAGCGTGCATACTAATGGAGGGTGCCAGGGTTATTACTCTAGGGCTAGTCTACTCCTTTTGGTGCCCTTCCTGTGGCCGGAAAGGAATGAGTTGTGCCATCCAGTACCAGACCCAAGACTGGTCTTGAGTGTGAGGGAGTGTGTGTGTCTTAGTGTGTGTGTGTGTGTGTGTGTGTGTGTGTGCGCGCGCCTCACACCACTCTCCTCTGTCAGGCTGTAGGATTATAGAGAAAAGGGGGGATGGCTGTGTACAGGCTCTTGTAATGCTGCAGAGTAATGGGGGGGATTGAGCCAAGGGCTTCAGAGCACACTTATCACACTTATCATAAATACAATCATTAGCCTAATGCTTCATTACAGCATCTCATGCTCACAAACACACCATTATTATCATTTCTCAATTATACGCTTTTGATCCTCTCCATTTTCTGCAGTTTTGCTTTCTTTTCCTTTTTTTCTCTTAATTAAAATGTTTCCATCAGAGTATGATGGAGAGCATTATTGTGACTTTACTGTCAGCATTTTTTTTGTTTTGTTTTGTTATTATTTTGCTGTATAAAGTAGCTGTCAAATTGAGTAAATGTAGTTGTAATTGCTTGAATGTAAGTAGCCAAATCAATAAATATTAAGCTGACAATGTTCAGATAGACAGAAAGCAAGTTAGGATTCAAATTTTATAAATAGCTTTCATTCTCTATTTTATGGTAGCTCTGATTTTGGATGAAAAGTGCATTAAAATATTACCCATAATCCTTTGTACTTTTTAGCCCTTAGTTCTCAAGGGCTCCACTTGGCTTCCTGTGTACATAGGATTCTATTGTGGTAGTTAGCTAATCATCCATTTATTTTCCAGAGTAAATGTGGTACTCACAAAACATAAAAATGAAACTGCACAGGACCCCATACACTGGAGGCGCACTTTAACAGACAAAGGAAGAAAGAAAGAGAAAGGGAGGGATTGAGGAAAAGGGGGAGAGCGAGATGGAGGAGAGAAGGGAAGGGGGCTGGTCATTCTCTTTAGACGAGGTGTTTGCTCTGGTGTGGGTGCGGGGACGTTTTGGAGCTCATAGAAAAAAAGGTATACACAGGGTAAATCAACAAGACCTGTGTAAGTGTAAGTGTGTGTATGTGTGTGTGCATGTGTGTGTGTGTGTGAGAGAGAGAGAGAGAGAGAGAGAGAGAGAGTGAGAGAGAGAGAACAAGAGATTGTATAAGACACAAAGAGCAAGAGTTGTAAGCTTCATATAGACAGACATACAACATATTTCCAAGTCATATTTCCATCTGAAATTGTGTGAAATAGCAATTTCATCATTATACTGTAGATGAGGATAAGAATATAATTAGGGAGTTTATTTGATATAAAAAATGTGTGTATATGTGCGTGACTGCTAATTCACGCACATATACCAATTCACATCAACTAGTCTGTATGTGTGTGTGTGTGGTTGTGTGTGTCTGTGTTCAGATGGGGGCAGGGGGGTCAGCGCAAGTCATTGTGGGCTGCAGCGAGTTAATCACTTTAGCCGTGGCACACGTTCTTATGAGGAGAGGCGCGTGTTGTTCCCCCTCTCCCGTGGGGGACATCAGGGGTCCAACCGACACCCCCTCCACACACACACACACAGACACACATACTTCCCCGCCCCCATTTTACATGTCAGTTATGCAAAGAGAGCCAGAGGAGAATGAATGAGACAGACCCGCCCCCTCAGTGCAGAGAGACACCCTCTTGACTGTTGGCAGTTTGATGTACTCACTTACTGGTTCAGTCAAGGACACACACACACACACACACATACACACATACACATGCATGCATTCAGAGACACAGACACTCATCCATAACTGCACGGTGCACAGTCTACTCTTGCTTGCACCCGGAGAGGATCTTAAAAACAGCGTGGAGGGGATGTTACCTAGTTAGACGTGCTGCTCGGAGGACATTCATCCACAGTAAGTCATCTTGCCAGGCGTGCGCGTGGTGCTGTTGTTGCATGGAGTTTCTGTCACTGCTTTTAGCCCGGTCTGGATGTGTGTTATGATAAAAAGTGGGACGCAAGCCAGACAGTCTGCCAAATAGACATGCAGACAGACAGACACATGCATACATGTAAGCAGTACAGGTTACTTCAGGATAATATTATCTCTGCTATGCCACCATTTTAATATACAAAATCAATGTTCAGTTCTCTGGATTGCCAAAACAGAATGACATGTAGTGCAATGCAACAGAGACTGACAGTGTTTGTTTGAATGCAGTGAAACATGCATGTATAATACTATTACTAATAATGGAGTTAATTGCATTTCTTTGTGTTTTCTTTATCTGTATTAAGTGGCCTGAGTCTTTGTATTGCACCATTGATTGTAATGTTGAACATTTATTCTGCACTAAACCTATACAAGTGAAAGTGCAGCTTTGTGTGGAGTAGCTCAAAGGCAGCTTCAGCATGTGCTGGGGCTTAAAACAAAGAGACGCTAACCCAGCTATTTCATTGGAGGAAACAGATAAAGGCTCCTGAGATCTCCTGCCATATCTCACCTGGGTTTCAGGAGAACAGATGTGTGTGTGTGTGTGTGTGTGTGTGTGTGTGTGTGTGTGTGTGTGTGTGTGTGTGTGATAATGAGACAGACAGAGAGAGAGAGAGAGAGAGAGAAAGACAGAGAGAAAGAGTGAGAAAGTGAGTGAAAGTGAGCATGTTTTCTTAGGGGTAGATAAAGAGACTGTGATTTCATTACCAGGACAATAGAGGGTTATTAAATTGTATCAACCACCTCAAAAGGTAAAGTGATTTCTGGAAGTTTAGGGATAGCAGAAAAGAAGAAAGAAAGACACAAAGGTATTACATGATGTAGATGACAAACAAGTAAAAATTAATAGAATACTTTCAGGTGGATATGATGCCACATGGATACAGTATGATATGAAACAATGTGATGTAGAAGTAGTAGAAGTTGATCACTTAGCTGAGAATGTAACTTTTCCCGTAGTGTCCAGAAGTAAGTATGCGTTCAGCACCATGTCAAGTGTGCTGTGGAATATGTATATAAGATGAGATATGTATATAAGATAAGTCCTTGGTATGCCATTTATCATCATAATAAGACCCGTCAACACACGTGCCTGTCAAAGGCCACTCCTTTGTTTGCACTCTCCGAAGAGGGTCACTGGGACACCATGCATCTGTTATGATAAATATGAATCCTGGACTCTAGGGCTGTTTTAGAGGGGACACCAGCTGCTGCTGAATGGGTCAGGGCTCGTTTGATGAGCCCAGGAAAGCTCATCTGAAGTAAAATGAGATGCCAGTTAGAAGTGTGTGTGTGCGTGTGTATGTGTGTGTGTGTGTGTGTGTGTGTGTGTGTGTTTGTGTGTGTGTGTGTGTGTGTGTGTGTGGACTGCCAAATCAGCAGATCATAAGCAGTGGCATATGGACAGCATGTCAGACGCCATGTCCGGAAGGAATAGAAAGAAAAAGGGTAAAAAAAGAATGAGAAAGTGAGGAAAAAAGACAGGAGAAAATGAGAGAAAGAAAGAAAGTAAGAGACAAAGACATCAGAGAGGGAAAAGGTAGAGTAGAGTGAGAGGGCAACAGAGGAATAAAGAAACGTGAGGGAGAACAAGAGGAACAGAGGGAGAGAGGGAGGGGGAGAAATAAAGAGGAAAAAAAAACAAGTTGAGAGAGGTGTGAAAATGAGGTAATGGAGTGGCAGCGTAACCTCTCATCTGATAATCCCCCTAGAAACCACCTGTACCAGGAGGATGCCCCCTTGTCCAATTGTCTGTAATTGGTAGCGTTAGATTTCAGCGCTGGTGGCAGGCTGTTGAGGCTGGCTCAGGGAGTTTCCCTCAGAAATCATAACAAACCTACAGCACAGCTTTCTTAAAAAGAAAACAAATATACATTTTGTCAGAGAAAACTTCAGTCAAATTATGACAAAACAACACTTGTCTAAGTATGGTATATAATCTATTATGATGATATTACACTAAAGATATCCTTGGTTACCCTAAGTTACCAGTTTTGACAGTGGCTCAAAAACAGGGCTAGTTATGTGGTGTAGCAGCTTGTATTGAGCTACATGCTATCTGCTGCATGCTTTCTATTGTTCTATTGTCTGCTTATCATCCACTATGCACAGCAGTTCTCCCAAGCAGAGTGCTTTATTATGTTGACAGGTTATTAGAAGCAGATAACATGGAAGTGGGATCTTTAAGGTTGTTTTAAATGTTGTGTGTGTATGCACATTAATATGTTTTTTACCCATATTGAAATACCTTTTTCTAGTCTATTTAAGGTATTTGGGTCATTTAAATCTTTTGAAACATTTTGCAACATCAAACAATTAAAGGATTTTCCCCAGATGTCAAGTGTACATGCCTTTAAGAGGTAATGTAAAAATCAGGAAGCTTTGAATAACTGCCATCATTCTTATCTCCTTATCAACACTACCACAGCAGTCCCTAAAGACATACTTCCTGTTTCTGTGTTTGTTCCTGACCTCAAAATTATTTGAGAACAAACACAAGGAGAAGTAGGCCAAAGCTGGTTAGCGTCCCACATATAAACGAACTTTTACCTTCTATAACAGTCAACATATCAACATAATCATTAACACAGACACACACACACACACACAAATTGGAGAACCATGTGGTGCATGCTTTTTTTAATGGGTCCTATCGTTCGTCCAATTTAACAGTCTGCAAATAACAACAAAGGCACAAAGTCTACAACAAATGCACTATATGTAGTATAGTGTACTGTACGTACTATATGTTAAAATTGTGTTATGTTGTGTAAATCAAATCATCTGAATTACTGTATGTAACTTTCCACATGGTGAAGCCCATCAATCACTGTGAATTTTATTTTCCACCACAACTGACACAGACTGACAAACATTTTTTCCCTTTTTACTCTCTCCAGGTTTTCAAATGGGAGTACCGGGGGGATTTCTCTGGAGGCTATGTGTACACTTCACCTTCTGCCGGCTCTAATCAAAACCTCCTTTGATTGCTCACTCATTATCACCCTATCCTCTAGTTCCCTTCCCATGCCCCCAGAGTCATCATGGGCAGCGTCAGCAGTTTGATCTCAGGACACGGTCTTAACAGCAAGCACTGCCGTGCCTCACAGCACAAACTCAGAAAGGGACTCCACTCAAAGCGAACAGGCAGGAGTTTAGACGGCCTCCTGAAGTATGGCTTTTCTCAAGACCCCAGCAGCACTAATAACAACAACAAAGGTATTTTCAACTCGGGAAAAAGTGAGGACTTTTTTTACATCAAGGTGAGCCATAAGACCAAACCTGGTTATCATAGAAATGCATCACTTGAGGGTTGTGATGGACCACCACTGGACGCAGAGACTGGTGTGACTCCACCAGAACTAATACCAACGTCTGGAAAACTGGAGAAGGTAACAATGTCAGAAGTCAACATTTTGGTTATCTTTATTATTATATTATAATTATTTTGGTTTCATGTCAAAGTAGAATCATGGAAGTTCAACCTAAACTAAAGCTTTAATCCATTGCACATCCTAACCAAAAGGAACTCTAAGGCACACACATATTGCATGTCTCGAACCTACCCATGCATATAACATTAAGGTGTTTCTCCACCTCTCAAAGAAAAACCATGCAACTGTTTTCCTCCCAAGCCCCAGACAAGTACAGTAGTATGTCGACGTAATTCCTGGTGGTTTCCAACATTCTCTCCAAGAGCTTACAGTTGTCTACTCCATTTAATTAAGCTCTGAGATTGACGTGTTAAGAATGCCTTGATCTCCCAAGAGGTTTGGTCTGGGGGTAGCGGCGACTCGTAGCAAAGCAGCGGTTATGCAAGCTGCCCCTGCTCTCAATGGCTCCTTTTATAAACTATGGGTGCCAGAGACACACAGAGCCGTGGCACGGCACAGCAGCAGCCACAGAGTCAGACAGAAGGTATGCTGAGGCGGCGAAATCTTCCCGCTCTCACCCTCCACTGACATACATAATTAATATCAAACCAGGGAGTCATCCATCTTCTCTCTCTTTCTTCCTCTCTCTACTGTATCTCTCTCTCCCTCTCTCTCTCTCTTTCTGTTCATCTCTCACACTCTTTTGCTTGTCCAAGAGGAGAAGTAGAAAAAGAGAGAAAGTGTTGAAGGGGAAAGAGAAACAGCACATCCTATTCAACAGCGGCAGCTTGGTGCTGTATATTTAGCTCTTTTTTATGTATATTTCTAAGCTCATTGTCATAGTTATGTCAACATCAGACGTCAATAGGAAGAAAGTGGGGTCATTTATTTATAGCTCTGTCATGTCAGTGTAGTTTTAGTAATAGATGTACATGCAGGATCTATCCCAACACCAACACAACAACATCTGAATAAAACAAGCATACAAGTAGCCACTAATGGCAAACTAACTCACCTACCTCTCTGACAAAGCCTCTCATGTTTATGAGAAAGCAGTTACTACAGCTAGTGCGCCTGAATTAAATGTGACACATTGCAAAAACAAATTTATTTAACATAATAGGGGCTAATAAATAAGAAATGTATGCACTGTATATCAACTTACAAACATTTACATGGGCATTCAGATGTTTGTTTACTTCAAAGTGTGGATCAGTATGCATTCAGATTTACTTAGTTTGTGTTGTGTCATGTTTATTTCAGAGTGTGGAAAAGGCTCTCATTCGACCAACTGCCTTTAAGCCTGTTCTTCCGAGAAGTAGCAGCTCCTCCATGGAGACGCACAACAGCCTGAACCAGATCCTGGGTCACGGCCTCAGCTCAACTGAGCGGACCAAAGACACCCCCGAGCCCAAACAGGATGCTGGATCAGGCACGCTGACTGACTCAGGCCGGAACTCCATGTCAAGTCTGCCGACTCACAGCACAGGTTGCTGTAGCCAGCTGGACGGAACTAGTATCAGCACTGGCAATGGAACCGGTACTGGCACGTCTACTGGCCAACTGGTACGTTACAGCCACTCGGCCCACAATGTCAGCCTGCAGCAACACCTGAGCGGGAAGTCGTCAGGACTGAGTGGCGGATCAGGGTCAACCTGGATTGGTGACAGCAGCTCAGGCATTGGCGAGATGACGGTGGGCAGCTGGATGAACAGTACGAGCCCGAGCAGCCAAACAGCCAACAACGTGCGAGCTAACACATCAACGCTCAGCGACAGCCTGACAGCAGCAATGAATCTGAACAGAGACATAGCGGCAGCGGCGGTTGCCATGTGCCCCTCTGATGGTCCCCTTAGCCTCGAGTTTTTCTCCGACACAAGCGTCACCAAACCCAAGGCCTCCACGCCGGCCTCGGAGGTGGGCTGCGTACGCTCACCAATATCGATGGACGAGTCACTCATCTTGCAACTGGAACGGAAGCTTCTAGAACGCGAGTCCGAGCTGCAGGAGCTGCAGGTGTGCCTGGAGGACAAGGAAGCGGAGACTTGCCAGCTGTTTGAGGAGAAGCAGCGCTACTGTGCCGAGGAAATGGAGGGCCTCAAGCAGCGCTGCTCCACCAAGCTCCGTCAGGCTTCGCAGCGGGCGCTCCGTGCCCAGCAGCTGCTGCAGCTCCAGGTCATACAGCTCCAGCAGGACAAGGAACAGCTCCAGGATGAGGTGGACAGGCTGGAGCGGGAGAGGGAAGCCGCTGAGGGAAGGCTCCGGAGCTACGAGAGGGAGAAGATCCAGCTGGCTCCAACCCTGGAGGAGACGCAATGGGAGGTGAGGGATGAGCGGGATGCTGTCGACTTATTGTGTTTGTGGTGACTCAGCTGCTAGAGTGTAAATAGTATAGAGATCATGGGCTTTAGTCTTTCGGGAGGGCCCCTAGCTCATAGCTTCAGAGATAAAGGAGCACAGTCCTATAACTTTTACTGAAGTAATGCTATGGCAATGCTAAAAGTTGCTGAAAGTTTCTGTGTGGCAACAAGATTATGGCATGAAATGGCATGAAAATATGGGACTAACATTGTGATAACACTGGGCTACTACAGTACTTCTGGGGAAAACTCTGCTTAATAAATATATATATGTATTTAACTACAGCCAGTTATAGTTAACCATATACCCATGGGCGGCGGGTGGTCCTGACGTTTGGGGAGGTTGCGTGACCACCTTTTATACACAGTGCAAGGGCGGAACTGCTGGCCATTAGATTATAATTACCCATTGGCAAGAGTCTCAGAAAGAATAATATCCGCAATTATAATTATCAATAATAACCAAAACAAGACTTATTTCAAAATCTAACTTTACAAAGAACAATTCAAATTCAATTGAAATCAGTTAGCGGGCTGTCATCTGTCCGCCTGTCTCTCCTTCTCTCTTCCCTGTCTTTGGACTTCGGTGCTATGATGAGGAGAGATGAGGGCGGGGGAAGAGAATTGTGCTGACTGCAGAAATGTGCTGTCTTTTTCTTTCTTTTGGAAAAACGACCGTATATCCATGCTGATATGAGACTAGCCTACATTTTTAAAATCCCGCGCTAGAGCGGCTACCAGCGGCTGATTGGCTATTTTTGTTTTTGGCCTAAAACTACCGTGATCTGACTCTATGTATCACCTTGGTAACGCGTACTCACTCCCAACTTGTCATAAATATACGCCACAGGTTGTAGAGAGAGAGGGCTGTTTGTTTGGCTATCTTTCACTGAGATCACAAGGTTCTACCATCACTGGACGCAGCTTCTACTACTGCAGCTGCTGCGTTCATTCTGAAATCATCTATAAAAATATTCACACATCATGTAGGCTACGTTATTTTCACGATTTCCCAGCATTCATTTTGGGGAGGCTTATAGCCTCTCCAAGCCTACATTACGCACCGCCCATGCATATACCACAACCTGGTATATGGTTAACTGTGGCATACAGTTAAGATTTTGCACTGCCAGTGTAGCGGAATAGCTCTTGCATATTTATGCACACAGGACATCCACTGCAGCAGTCTCCAAAGCTGCTAGATATTTGTAGAGTTAAGGCATGATGCAATGATTTCTATCTGCTGCAGTATTGGCTCTCTTTCAGTCAGACACATTTACTGCATCCATTCTTACATCTCAGCTGTGTGTGTGAGTGTGTGTGTGTGTGTGTGTGTGTGTGTGTGTGTGTGTAGGAGTGTTACTAAAAAAATGAAGTGAATATTGTCTGTGACAGATCAGCTTGTGTGCACAGACAACTAAGAGGTGTGCCTGTTAGTAGGGGGAATCATGTCTCGTGTTCCTGCAGTGCTGAGACTGTAGGAGAGTAATGAAACCTGGCTTTGTTCTGGGCGACAACAGAGGGTAAACAACAAGGGACGACCCCTGTTAATTTTTTGTGTTTCATTTGCAGGTGTGCCAGAAATCAGGGGAGATATCTCTGCTGAAACAGCAACTGAAAGACTCACAGGCAGACGTCAGCCACAAGCTGAGCGAGATTGTCAACCTCAAAGCGGCACTCAGGGAGGCCAAGAACAAGATGGAGGAGCTGGAGAAGAAGAACAAGGAGAACGAAGATGGCATTCGCTCCCGCTGTGCAGAGGTTGAGGTAAGGACTCCCTGTGTCTCATTCCTAAACTGCTACCAATGTAGAGCTGTACACCCAAAAAAACTTTCACATCAGTCTTGTCCATTCCTATCATTACACGTACAACGCAAAAGTGCTATATAACATGCTGAAACACATAGGGACTTACTGAGGTTAATAAGCTGGTCACTCTCACAAGTCTTATCTAGAAGTTAAACAAAACGTTCATAAGCAAAGTACAATGTAGATGTAAGTAAAGATTCTGCCTCGTGCAAACAGATCAGTGGAATACCCTGATAGCAAGCAATGTTCTTTAAACAAAGTTAATGACTTAAACTGTCATGAAGAATATCTCACTAAACAGAATATATGATCTGCCTTTTAGGTCTGCCAGAATGAACTACAGAGAAAGAAAAATGAGGCTGACCTCCTAAGGGAAAAGGTGGGCCGCTTAGAGACCGACATCAAGGGAATGAAACAGGAACTGAGTCTGGCCAAGGAGGAGCAGGTGAAACTGCAAAGCAGCAGAGCCAAGTTGGAGGAGGAGCACCTCAAACTGCAGATCACCAGAGCCAAGATGGAGGTCTTTGGCAAAGCTGGCGGCAAAGTTGACGTAGCCGATCCAGACAACACTGAGGGACATAGGCTGGCCATGCAGAGAGACAAAATGACAGACACGGACACCTTGCAAAAGGAGGTAGAGAGGATGAGGAAAGAGCTGATGGAGGAGAAACAAAAGAAAGATAAGATGGTCAACAGCTTCCAGCAGGAGAGACAGACCTGGAACAAGGAAAAGGACAAAGTGATCAGATACCAAAAGCAGCTTCAGTACAACTACTTGCAAATGCACAAAAAGAACCAGGACTTGGAGAAAATCCTGCGAGAGCTGACAGCGGAAATGGACAGCCGGACTGAGCTTGACATTGACCTCCATATTCCACCACTTCGCTATGACAACATGGTTGCCACAGAGATATAAGGTCAGGGATGGATAAAGCCATGGAATCCTTTTCTGTCACTACAACTAAAAAAACAATGACATGTCATCATCATCATCAGCACCATCACCGAGGAGATCCATGGATTATTAACAGGCCAAGTTCCAGAAATGGACGACACATCATCCATAATCAATGCAATACTGAAAAGCCTGTTTGTCACTGTCACTGCAAAATCAATAACTGTTGATGTTGTTTGAATACATCAAGGCCTGGGTGGCAAGCCACGATCTTGCAATCCTTTTCAGTAAAAATGGTCTGACAAGAGACAACCTTGAGGGGCACCAGGATTGCTAATCCAAATGAACTATGCTTTGCTGTGCTCAGAATAGGAAGAATACACACAATTGTATAACTGACTTCCCAGTGAGTGCAATTTTTTTTAGATTAAGCAATTCATAGCAACCTTGTTGTCAGAGTGTCAAAATGATCAATCTAGTGTTAAAATGATCAATCATCATCTTTTCAGTAAACAGTTTGGTGAAATCTGACCAGAAGCACTGGGCTAACATAAGGTTTAGAGCAGGAAAGACACAGAGACAGCCATCCACCCACCCCCCACCCTGTCTGGTCTGCACATGGGTGTTTAGAACCACACAGTTATTGAAATTCCTAATGAACTAGATGTATGTATTTTCTTGTTCTGGCTGTACAGACATCATATGGTCTTGCTAGTTGGTATTCCTCCAATATTATACAGTCGGTAGACACTTATGGTTTACTCAATACAAAATGTCAACTGACTAGTATGACTATTCATATCAGTTCCTAAATCTATGAATAGGTTTACATCTCTTCGAATATACACTATTATGTCCTTACAGGATGAATGAATGTAATGCAGCCCTTTAGAGAAATATAGCCTAGTTAATGCTAAAACCTTGCTGCCACACTGAAAGACACAAGGAACACACAGTTATGACATTAACACACTAATGTGGCAACAGCATGGCACCTTATCATGTGTATTCTCAAGGCCAGATGTATAGTCTCAGAGCACTTGAACACTAACCGTTGTATGTTTAACAGGTATATGTGTCCTGTGTAAACAGTGTTCATATGCGCCTTAGTTTCGCTGATTAGATGGGTGTCAAGGCAGATGGAGCTTACACCTGCCACACTGCACCTGCTTTTTATGTTAAAGGAAAAGTCTAAATCAGCCCATGAGTGCATTTCATAGGCCTACAACATAGGACACATTTGCAAAGAGGCAGAATATACTAAATGAATGCTGTACAGGAAAATGGAACTGAAAATGATTTTCTATGCCCTTATCAGTCTGTGTGAGCTCTTGTGTTGGCATTTTGTCTGTCTTAGCCTACCGGATGTTCTCATTTTCTCCCATTTAGTGTATAAAAAAACATGCTTTGTATATTTATTTTCCATTCATTGGATTCGTTGAAAAGCCTTACAATAACATGCGATAAAAAATCACAGGTGAACCAAATGAATTTGCGTGAGCACTATAGTAAATATGAAATGTCGCAAAGTATTTAAAACTGCCTAATCTACACTGGAGATTGTCTCGGAAGTCCCAATTTAATATCATTGTACTTTATATCAGCAAAACTGTAACCACTCTAGGATTTTCGGTAACACTTTACTTGACGGGTGCGTTCATAACACATTCATAGCAGCTGTCATAAACTGCACATGAAGCATTCATAATTGTTTCATTAGACATTCATAGAAAACCTTTCATGAATGTGGAAGACTGAACAATGACAACTGGTCAAAATAAAAGTCCAACAATCGCAAAGCAGCATTGCCATTTTTGTTCTAAACCTCTTACCTGGTCACATCACACGAGTCAATGTGCTAGCCCAGTGCCAAAAAGACAGAACATGGTCAAGCAAGTAATTTTTTTTTTTTCTCTCTCTACATAGATAAATATGTCGTGAATATCTTATGAAGTCTACATCAATTGTCACTTTACTATACAGGTGGTGAAGTATTCATAATAACTGAATTTTCACTGTGAGATAAACTAGCATATTCAGTTGACCCACATTTGTGTAACCTGGAACGGTTGTATATTCCCAGTCGCAAAAGATTAGACATCATCTGTAAAGGTTATATTACAAAAAACTATAATAATAATAATAATAATAATAATAATAATAATAATAAGGAACAAAGATTATTTGCAAAGATTATTTATAGTTCTATCTTTTTGGCACTGAACTAGCGCAATGACTCATGTGATGTGACCAGGTAAGAGGTTTGAAACAAAAACGGCAATACTGTTTGGGATTGTTGGACTTTTATTTTGATAAGTTGTCGTTGTTCAGTCTTCCACATTCATGAAAGGTTTGGTATGAATGTCTCATGAAACAGTTATGAATGCTTCATGTGCAGTTCATGACAGCTGCTATGAATGTGTTATGAACGCACCCGTCAAGTAAAGTGTTACCGGATTTTTTTTGTTAGACAATGACTTTGTTATGACACTGACTTAAACCTAAGGTAAATGGACTAATTCATAAATTGAGTCCAAAATAGGTTTGGCATCCACTCTGCAACCTTGTGTTCTGAAAAAAAAACTCCTAATTCTGTCTTTCTCCTTTGCGAAACAGGGAACATAAAGCTTCTGGACATTTGCTATGTTGTATGGAATGGGCACAAGGTCAAGGATTAAATCCTCAAGAAACTGAGATTTGAATGTTGGCATTTATGATACAAGTCAATGATGGTGGTTAAGTGACAATTTTCCCAGTATCCTACTTCAAGCCTCTCAAGTGTGTTCTCTGTCTTTTGTTTGTTTGTTTGTTTGTTTCATTAAATGGAGATGGTTTACTAGGCACAATATACTGTTGAAATAGCATATGTTCTATTATATCACACAAATGTTCAGTATGGATCCTAGAGTTGGTGCTTTCTTCTTGTCCGTCTTGTCATAACTATGTCTGGGTCCTTGTATATCGTATTCCAACTGTTTGGGTCACAATCTTACCCCCCACCACTTTTAGTATTGTAATATAGTCCATTTTTCAAACACTATTCTCACCTGTACTGAATGATGAGACCAAAATATGTCAATCCACAGATAATTTTTTACCCTAATGTATGTATTGTATATTTCTATTTATTTTAAGTAAACAAAATAAAGAGACTCTTTGAAACAAAATGGGTTGATGTTGTGGGTGTATCATTCTGTTCCTTAATCCCTAATGGATCTTTATAGCTCTGGTCTGTGACCGATCCCCCCAACAGGAGTTTGTAGACTAGCGAGAACAACCAAATGTGTCCGTTTGAGATGATTTAACATGCACAAAAAAACAGAGGGGGGAATTAAATGCATGGTAGAGCACACCGGTGGCCTTAAATCTGTCACTAACTTGCACTCAATCCTTCTCCTCAGCACCTCTGGGTGAACTCCTGCTCTTTGTGTGTGTCTTATCGTTGCTGCTGTGCTTCTTAATCCTCTTGGTAGATTAATCCATTTCAACTTATTTTTTCTTTTTTTTCTCCTCTTTTTTCTCTTCTTTTTTTTATTTAAGCAAAAAAAAAACTCACATCAGGTTTTTTTTTTTTCCTGGCCCAGCCTCCTCTCCGCCTCAGCGGCTTAGCCCCCTGCAGCACAATCAGGGGGTCGGACAAGGAGTATCAGCTCAGAAATCAAATAAAAAACCCTTTGTCTGTGTTCAGATGTGGCTGTCACACACAAAGGATATATCCACAAAGCCCCTGCACATTTCTAAATAGACAATACTTAATTGAACTTTTCATCCTGTTTGAGAGAAAGCCTTCATGTGGTGGTCTGCTGGAACAGACAGCATCCGCAGGTGGATTAGTTATATCACTGGGTTCACTACACATATTAAACTCATTCATCATGTTCAGTTTTAGAGGTAATGATTCAAGGCTAATCACTGATAAGGAGGCCAGCATTGCCTGATAACATCAGACAAGTTGAGATGGAATGCTCTGTAACACAGGGGCCCTCGATGAGCCAGTGATTTTCTCCAAGAAGACCTCAGAGGATCATCTCAGAAATAATATGGACAATTCCAGTCTTGCTTAAATGGTAGCTTAAATGGCAGAGAGAAAAAGAGAGAGACAGAGTTGGCAAAGAAGAAAAGAAAATGTGAACACCATGGCAGCATTTAGTATATCAGGCTAAGCTAGGTGCCAGATTTGCACCGTCCAGGTGTCAGCTGTGATATGAGACATCATAAAGCACTTCTGTGCCGTCAGCCTGTATCCCCACACAACCCCCACCTGATGCCAACATCGCAGTCAAACAGACACAACAGCTCTGAGGCCTGCAGACTGAGTAATTGTGCCGCAGTGGAGCCACAGGCCAGGGGCCAGGCTATGATAATGGAGTCAGACCCCACTGGGAGGCCGACATGTGGCTGTCAATCACACATAAGGAGGACAGTGCCATAAATGTCTCAGGAGGGCTGACATATGTATAGCAGAGTAGATGGGAATGTCATTAAACTGAAGCCATGTAAAAGAGAACTGGACTATAGGTCTAAACAGGATCCTTAAGCTGCTTGATAATGCATAATATGTAATAAGTAATTAGTAATAAGAAATAAATATCTGTACAAATAAATGTCCTACAAAAACCTTTGTATAATGAAATCCTTGCATGTTATTTTATGTTCACCTGATTTAAAATCCATCTTGGCAAACCATTTCAAAATGCTGCAATATTACTACTTTCCTTTTTAACAAAAAACATGTTATCCCTTCTACATGTGCTTTACTTGTGCTGAATGTTCCTCTGTCTATTTTCATCTCTCTTACCCATCTCATATTTACAGCAGGTCTGCCACAGCATGTCTGATCTCAATCTGGGATCAGTGAACAGCTTGCGAAGGGTGTTCAGAACCCATTTTCATTTAGATAGTGGAATGGGCGGCACAGGGATGGGTGTGTTGGGGCGGGGGTTAGGGGCATTTTTAAATCCATCTGCTCACCCCCTTCGCCCTTTATCACCAACTACCCCCCCCCCACCCCCCCTCCTGCAAATTACCCACTCTCACTTTCCCCCGTTGTCTCTGCCACGTGCCACAAGCACACACACACAACACACACACACACACACACCCACCTCCTCTCTCTCTCATACAGGGAAAGGCCCCCTCACAAACATGTTTTGGCACAGACACATAGCACTGAGTCACAGACACAAACATGTAAGGAAAACATTGAGTAACATGCAAAAAAAGAGCGCGCACACGCGCACACACACGCACTGTGCTCTGTGTCCAGCTGAGCCTGGGGGCCAAGGGAGCAGTTATCAGCTCTGTTACACACAGCAGCTCCACAGCACTGATCCTCCCGCCTGCGGGAGCCCCTCCGTCAATGGCACACCTCCTTTTCTTCCCTCCATTTCTCCCTTTCAGCTCTCTCTCTTTCCTCTTCCTCTCATCCTCACACCCCCACCCCACCCCACCCCCAAAAAAACCCTTCCCCTAGGTCATCTTTTCTTTCTTTGTCATTCTTTTTCCTCTAACTGTCTTTAATGATCTGTTCTTCTATTTTGAACGTTTTTAACTCTTTCTTCTTCCTATTTCTCCCTCTCCCTCTCTCTCTCCCACTGTCCTCATTTCCCCTCATGAGAAATATATCTTTTCTCCTACAACCAGTCACCATTATATTTGTCTTTCTTAGTGTCTTTCATTACCTTGACTTGTCTTTTGCTATCCCACACCTCACCGATGCTTCCCTTTCCTGGAATATGGAGTTCGTATCATTATTAGTTCCTCACTTATTATTCTCATTATTTACTCATTATTATTTGGTCCTCACTTCCCTGACTGTTATTCTCTCTCTCTCTTTTTTGACAAAAGACTTCTGTCTCCTCTGCGGGATTTTCCTCTATCTTGTTGCGGTGGTGGTGGTGTTGCTTATAGCTGAGAGGAGGCTGTGAGATGCATGTGTGGAGGAGGAGAGATGAGTGCTTATTATCTCTGTGACACTCATTCTGATGACACTTCAGTTTTATAGCGCCAAAATCAAACCATTAGTGCCCCTTGATTGTTTTGACCTGTAGATTTGACGATATTCCCACACAACTTTCTGTAGGTCTAGTGGATGTGATAGACTAAGAGGCATTATGTATGCCAGATCAGGTCTGATTACACTCTAATATTGTTTCATATTTTTGGTGGTACTACAGCACAAACTCAAAATATTGTTTGGTCTTCAATTCAGTAGGAATGTTTTTCCATGTGATATCAAGGTGGACAAAAGTATCATCTCTACTTGCATCAAACAGCAGGAAGTGATTATGCCAATTACTAGCTAAAATTCATTTTTGTGCCCTGAGACACTGATATCTTATTACTGTAAGAGTAATTTCCAATGCATTTCCAATGAAATTCACCATTTTCCTACTCCAATATGATTCTAAGTTGTGCAAATCAAGGTGACCCATGGTCCCTATGGTCTAGCTTTGACTGGTTTCCTTTGAATATACACTCTATCCATACTAACCTTGAAGTTTACAATCCAAACACACTAATAGGATGGCCAAGGACAGGCCACTGGTTTAGCATTATTCTTACATTGCCCATGGCCCTGTATAGCCTTACTGTCATTCAGCCAAAGAGGAAAATAATAAATCCATTATATAAAAAATTAATGAAATATGCTAGTACGCTAGTAACAGCAACAAATATGGTGTTCTGACTGCTAATATCAAATCTCTTTCCCTACACCCAGCTGACACACTTGCAAATCCTTGATGATTTTTGCATTAGCAATCCCCCCTGGTGGAGACTACTGAAATCTCCTGTTCCATAGTGATGAGGCAAGCAATTAAAGGAGAATCTCTGAGCAAGAGATTGGGGAGGCCAAAGAACCACACAGGGACACAGTTGCGTCTCCGGTCAATTAAACAGTAGTGTTTGTCCCATTTATCGATTCCCTTTGCACAAACAACACAGCCTTGCAGAGTCTTTTCCAAGTACCAAGTGGCTTGCCTGTTGATGTGTGTTCGAAATGAAGTCTAAGCGAAAGGGCCCAGATAGATAGGATGTGAACTGCAGGCATTACCACAATTCAGACACTGTACTCATATAGCTAATTAGGAAACCAGGACCATTGATTGGTTACATTGGGAGGACAAATGCATTCAGCACATTAAATCCATGATGCAGTACACGATACAGAAATCTCTGTTTAAAAGTATTCACAGAAGAGCTTATCCAGAGGTCTGAGAAGTAATGTGAGGAGTAATTTCCAGGTGTGGGTCTTAAAAGTAAAGGTGAAAGTTTTCTTTAGTTTCCTAATCTAATCACTTTTTTATGGTTCCACTAAAGAGGGCAGAGCTCTTCATAAGTCTGTGGAGCTATTAACACATGTTGGCTATGTACACTCTTTTACATGGGATCCACAATGAATATAAACTAAAAAAGGATTAAGAAGGCCAAAATGTTGCCTTCATTTTAAAAATAAATGGGAAATGTAGAGGACAGACAGAGAGATTTTTGTCCCTGACTTTGCCATGTAGCAACCAAGAAACCAACATTCAATTGTAAACTAACGATCTGTCTGAGAATACGCTGTAATGTTAAGCACTTGTACAGTAATGGGTTTTTATTCTCTGTCTACTTCTGCTGTTCTCTGGATCTTAAACCCTGATAAAAAATAAATTGTCAGGAGAGTAGAAAAGTCTGTAAAAACATTGTAAATGTCAAGTATGATTTTGATTAATGGCACATTGATTCAAACTGAATCATTCTCCTCACCAAGTCATTACCCTGCAACACACAGTGCCTTGAGTTGGCCAGTATTGATCGACGTTGCCCTCTTTGGCTGCAAGATGATATTCTATTATTCCAGTGTTACGTTGTACGGCAGTAGATTTGATTCAGTGGTGAAAGCCCAACTGTCACTCTGTGCAAAGGAGACGGCAAATTAATCAAATGCAAGCCATCCCGTCTCCCAACTGTGATAAGTCATAAAACACACATATAACATGTTAGCATTTCAATACATTTTTTGGAATGTTGCACATATGTCCCCTAAAAATGCCAGGCTGGATTATTCAAAAAATACAAAGCCATAGCATCTGCAAGTACATCTTTATGTGTCAAACATGATGACAAATCTTTCGTCAGTATGAGATGACTGAACAGCTAAACTTGACCATCTCTATTTGAACTGCACTGTTTTAGCTGATCAAAAGGGAGCAACAAGACAAGATTAAGTGTTTGTGTTTGTGTAAAAGAGAGAGAGAGAGATAGTCAGAGAGAGAGGGAGAGATTGTGAAAGTGAGAGGAAGTGAGCGAGAGGCAGAGTGCAAAGAAGGAAGAGAGAGAATGAACAGTGTTCATTGCACTCTCATCTTGGTCAGCATGTTGTTATGATTCTGTACACATCCTCTATAACTCTATCAGCTTCTCCATTTGGCCTACTGGCACTGGCCCCCATGTCTGATCTTCATCACTGACTTCATTAGTATGGTCATGTGTACACATGCATCTAGCTGGGGAAACAAAAGCCTGAGCAAGCAGGAAGTTTGTCTCTTGATGCAGCAGGGGGGGAGGCCTCACCAAGGTCAGGACCAGTTGTCTGCGATGATGCCCCTGCTACTACAAATGACAGGGTCAAGGGGAAAGCTAGGCTCACTAGCGCTCTCTCCCGCTCTTCCCTCCATGCGCTCAAGGTTAATTACCTCTCATAAACATTCATTTTCTGCTTGTGGTGCAGCCCGGGACAAGGAGTTTAGGAAGGGGGGAATGAGGATGTGAGAGGCTCAGGAGGCTTGCTTTTCTGATTCATTTGCACAAGCCCCTCGTTAACACTGTGCATCTTGAGTCCTGTGTTTCAAGGCAATTAGTTGATGAAGGAGAGTTTAGCCAGCTCAATTTCCATAAGAGAACAATGGTGAGGGATAAACAGCTACTGTGGATGAGCTGCTCTGTTGGATATTTTATAGTGCAAACAGTTCCATTACTATAATAAAAAATGGTCAAAAGATGAAGTGATGTCAGTAAAACTGTTCAGATAGTGGATGTATCACAACGTGGTTGCTAGTAAGTGTGATGTAATGTACAGTAGTTGCATTCCGTCCTGAATCTGAATCATTTTCCATCTAAACATATATTTGTCTTTGTCTCCCTCTAGTGTTTCATTCATGATATAAATCTATATTTATTTATTTATGTAGATTCCATTTCATTTCATTTAATCTCATATTCTGAATTTTTCAGGAAAATCTTTTGTGCCTGTAAGATGAAAAAGGTATGTTTTTAAGAGCTGTCCTGAAAGTTTGTCCCATTTCAAACCCAATTAAGTTGGATGACTGGGAACATTAAACTAGATCTCAAACAGGTTCTCTAATTTCTTTTGCATATTTCCAAAAGGAGTTTTCATCTCTTTCCATTCACATAGACAAACACAGATTGTGAACCATTCATTTTCTTTTTCTTTAAATCTTTGCTGACTCAAAGGGGTTGTTGTAGTTGGTAGAGGCTGAGTTGCCCTGCATTCCCTGGGACATTAGTAGCAGCTCATGACCATGTGACCTTCCCCCCACCCACCCTACCATTGTCAACTTTCCATCTTTTGAGTAATGAATGTCTGGATACCAGCGCAAGCTAAACTGGAACTGACCTATTAAGAGCACCAGAATTTTTTTCTTAAGAGAGGTTTGTTTTAGTGACATCTGGCTACAGTTGGAATTAAATATTTTCTTCAAATAGCATCAAACCCATTAAGATATGGCATGATAGTACTTTGATTGACAAAGAAAAGGAAATTTTTGCAACTGCCAAAGTTCTCAAGAGATGCCTGGTATTGTACTTTGAAACTCTGTGCTATGCCTACTTGTGCTATCAAGTTTTTGATGCACTGAAAATCCTTTCTTGACCTTCTACTGCACTGGCTACTCATATACTTGTGTACCAGTGCTAACTGCAGGATACCATATCACTTTCAGATTAGAACTAACACTAACCTCGGGGCTAAATACTTTGAAGTATTGGGTTCAAGATACTAAACTTATGTTTGCATATACTTTTCTATAGCTTAAGATACTCCGTGTGCCATATTTTTTAAGATACTAAAGTATTAGGAGATATTGTAGGGTGTGTGAGGACAACCAGCAAGTGTAAAGCAAGTTTGAACACTAGATGGCAGTATTGAATGCATCTTGCAAGTATTCCTTGCCATTCTGATCCAGAAGCTAATTGCTCATACCAGGAAGGATGGTGGTATATAAATCAGTTTCTTGTGTGTGTGTGTGTGTGTGTGTGTGTGTGTGTTTTTTCTCTCTTTGCAAATACTCAGGTATATTTCAAATGTTTAAACATGACAGGGGGGCGACAACAACACATCTCCAATTCAGTCTCAGTATATTGTTAGTAGCATACGTAAAGCGTAAAAAAAGTTAAAAGTATAAAAGTTATTCTTTTTTCTCAATATTCTCATCATTCTATCTTCATTCTTTATAGATGCTATTTCAAGACACTGAGTGTCATTATGCAGTGGTAGAACTACTTGCACCCTTACTGAATCAGTGTTGAAGTGGAATGTATTCATACTTTTAAGATCTAAATCTGTATTGCAAGTAACATAGCTCTTACAAATGCAAACAAGATGTGATTTTTCTGTCTGTGTCTCAGGTCAAAATCAGACACAGAAACATAGTAATTGGCATGTCTTAAATATCCAACGCCTACATAAATGCTCAACAAATAAATTGGAGGAGTGTAAATGAAAAAAAGTATTTAAATGAAAAATAAACAAGTGAATCAATGCTAAAATACTGAATAAACAATTTAATAACACATTGAATAAACATTTAACCTTTACTATGCTCCTTGCCTTTGCCTCATCTGTTCCAGTAGGTCCACATATTTCAGCAATCTAAACAATTATCCTCTGATTTTAGTCAAGAAACCGTCTGAATCACAGATTAACTCCACACAGATGGCAAAAACACAGCAGGATAGGATATTCTGTCAATTGAGCCGTACCCTGACTGGGCTACAGTGAGTGTGAGCGTGAAGGTAAAATCTGGGCATATCATGTACTGCCTTCGTTGATTCATGAAAAAAGAAACTTGGTGGCTCTGGAAGCCAGTGCATTGTGGAAGTGTATTGAAACAGGCGGCCCTTCCTTACTACCACAGCAGTCATGCACAGTTCAATACATGTGTAACTGCCTAAAGGGAGAGAGGTGGGCTAGTGGGGGGATGTGCTTGCAGTGCACAACTGCTTCACAAATGTTGTTAATGATTAAAAATGATATATCATTAATGATACTATTAATGATATATTATTCACAAAGGAATTGGCCTACAAAAGTTCAAGAAAAAATGTGTCTGTTTAATCTTTACCCTCAAGTGTGCCAAATATAATAATAATAATACATTTTATTTGAAGTGTCTTTCAAAACACGCAAGAACACTGTACATAGTAAAATAATAAAGGACAAGCAATATGGTGGATGCTTCCTCTGAATTGATTATTAGTGAGTTCAGCTCACTAAGATTGTATAGATAAAAATGTAGATGACCTATTTAGTCCTGTTTAGTGATATTCAGTGCGAATTGTCTATGCTACTGCTTCATAACTACATATAAACTCCCTCTCTGCTCCACATCCCCTTTTTAGTCAACCCCCAGCTCCAGTCATTGATCAAGCATGCAGAAACAGAGCACGCCTATTTCTCAGCATTCATGTGCCAGCAGTTGTTGTCACACTATATGCACTAGTTGCATGTTCTGAGTCATGATTGTAATCAATCATGAACATGAACACTGAAAATAACAGTACAGACAGTAAAATAGAAAGTAGTTCAGAGAGTTGTCCTTATCTTGTGGATTTTCTTTTTTATCCTTAGGCTTACATGCCACCTAATGGTAGTGCATGTAATGAAAGGTGTTTACCTCAGTTGTGCATTTACTGCAAAGGAATTATTTCGATGAACTAACAGGAGTTCAACTTTGGCAGAGCTACATTTGTTCAATAGGGGCTCTCAGGGTAAGGTGAAATCCAATGAAAAAGATAGCTAAATAAACACTTTTATTATTAAGTATGGCTAGTCATTAAAAACACATTTTAGCCAACAGAAGAAACACTGTGGGATGTCAGGCTCTAAAATACTGTATAATGACACGTCATATTTCAGTGTGTGTGTGTGTGTGTGTGTGTGTGTATGTACTGGACGTCCAAACTAACGCTGTTTTATTTCATTTGTTTTTTCATATTTTTGTATTAATGTGTTTAATTCACACAGATATTTGATTCTGCAGCTGTATATACTTCTTTTAAAATCTAAAATCTTGCTATTGGTGGGTTTTAATTAGAACCACTTTTTTTCTTGTAAAGCAGATTGAACTGCTTTTAAGTATGAAATGCGCTATAAAAATAAACTTTGCCTTGCCTGTGAGAGTGTACATAGAGGGAGAGAAAGACAGATTAGCGCAGGCTTTTACTAATTAAATACTTGGGACTCGGAGCGGATACTGAGCACACTGAGACTTAAATCTCACACATGCATTTCGATGGCCTCCAGGAATTCCAGTATTATAACCACTGCATTTCCACACTAAAACCCAGTCACAGCCAGCATTTTCACACAAAAAAACACACCGTCATCTAAAATTTACGCATTTAAGGTTCCAAAAAAGCTAAAAGTGAAATTTCCACTATTGACACCGACACACACACACACACACACACATAGACTACATAATTTTCTGTCAAGAACAAACAAGTTTGTGTGTGTGTGTCACATTCACAAAACCCATAAAGCTAGCAAATGAAGGACCACCTGTCAAATGTGCAATATGTCTTTAACGCCCTAGTGGAGCCACAGATTATGGGATTATGGGTAAATTTTAGACAAGAGGTCCACACGTGCCTGGAAGAAGTAGCAGGTAGTTTCACAAATCTGGTTTGCGGATGGGATCAGAACACCAAGTAGACTGTTTAGACAGCATATGTTTCCCAACCTTGCTAATTACTTTTTGTCTGGCAGCGCTCGTTAGGAGTGCAATCGGGACGCAACATGTGGCACACACAGGGTGAATGGCCTAATCGGGTAATTCACACAGACGCACAGTGCTTACATGCAACCCAATTACAGCTCTATAATCTGGCTGCTCTCTCTCTCTCACTCACACACTCTGTGAGTGTGAGTGTATGTGTGTCTGTGCTAATGCATGCTTGCGTGATTGGGAATGTACACCTAAAATGCACTAGTGTGTATGGGTGATCATGCATGCTTGTGTGTTTGTAAATATATACACCTATAGTGCACTTGTGTCCATGTGTGTGTGTGTGTGTGTGTGTGTGTGTGTGCATGCACCTGTGCCAGTTAGCGTTGCCCTCGTGCATGCATGACTCTATGTTACACCCAGGCACACACATGAAAAATAAAAGGAGTTGGTGCACCAATGAACAGATCTATTCTTCCATGTTGTTGAACACATCATGTAAACAAGAATATGGAGCATTTAATGCTCTGGCAAGCTACGTGGAAAGTAAAGCAAGTGCAAAAAAGATGGATTGAAACATAGGCCTACTCTTCACAGCATGGGAAAGTTAATCAGAAATCAGAAAACATCACAAAATATATAATTTGTTTAACCAACCTACAAGTAAACGCCAATGGATAACACAAATTCCTCATCATAGACGAGTTTCCACGGCAGCACAAAAAATTAAGATGTTGACCTATAACTTTACATCCGTGCCACTGAGGAGGAACTAAATATTCACACAAGCTGCAGTGACCTGTTGTGGCCTATTGCATTCTGTAACACTCACTTCCCCTGGACACACGTGTGCAGACCGGCTATGTAGAATAAGACAGAAACTTTTTTTTAAGATGGCTATGTACCTGTCTTGTCAATTTTTACTTTAGGCATACACTTTCCTCCACAAAGGACGTAACCTAAGCAACCGTATTGGCATGGCATTTGTTGTGGTGAATGTAATACACTACCCGTGCGCCCTCACCAATACAGACCTGGAGAGGAGGAGTTTCGTTGGCTTGGAGTAAGTCTGATCCCTCCTCTGGCTCTGTCAGTACCCCCTCTCCTCTCGGCTATACCCCTATCCCGTTGGATACTCCGCAGTGCTTGCACTACTATACCGCGCAGAAGAGGCAAGCACGGTCAAACGATGGAGACAGAAGGCAGTCAGAGCGGTTTATCTTCCTCGGATTCCCCACACGACCCATGGTAAACTAAACAATATGTATTAGCTTTCTTGTGTGTGTTGTTCTGCTCTTGTTCGCTAGGAGACGAGGGAGTTACTGAGACTTAACTAGACTTTGGGAGTTTCTGGACAAAGACGGATAGCATGCATGTTGGTTGATCAACACCACGTCCCACCCGACACTGTTGGATTATAAATATTATTTTGCCCAAAATGGAAAACGGAATATGGCGTCAGGTTAACCAAAAAATGATGTCTTTACTATTTCTTTGTCTGTAAAAACGCTTTGAAAAAGTTGCCTAGTCAACGTCTTTGACCATGCGCGTCTTTGATGTCTTTATTCATATCTATAGGCTATAAGTCTTTAGCTACCTTGATAAAATGTTACATTTGATTACTTTGAATTTAAGACATGATCTCACACACCGTTTTTATGTCATTCAGCAAAATGTTCATCGGTGGCCTTAGCTGGCAAACGACTCAAGGTAAGCAGCTTTTCCTCATTTCACAATGGTAAAGGACAGAGATAGACTTAGTTGAGCGGCACCAATATCCAGTTGTTTTTTTCTGGTCGGATTGAGGAAAAAGGGTGAAGGGAATCCAACCTGCTCACCTCGTCAAAACTCCTGGCCATTCTTCTGAACAGTTTCAATTGTTTGTGTAACGAACAGGGAATTAATTGGGTCTTAGAAAATATAACTTATCCGCCTTACAAATAACATTAAGATATTTTGTACATAGTTCATTAGTGAACGCTAACATCGCAACTAATACAAAGTTAGCCCTGTGGTACAAGTCTTCAGCGAAGGCATAGGTGGTAGCCTACAGTAGGCTATAGGCCGCTACCTGAAGTGAGCTATTTTCTTGAACTCAGTCAGAACTCAATGAGAGACACGCCCCCTAAACGGCAGTAGGGAAGCTTTATTTCTATGCGTGTTTATAGATTTTTGTAAGCAAGTAAACCCTATAATGAATGACCGATTTATTAGTTTCTTTAATTCTATCTGAATTAAATGGAATGCTTAATGCGCCATAACGTATAAACTACTGGCCTTCCAGACTCCGCCAAGTGATTTCTCCTAGCGTGTTCCAGCGTTGTTAACCGAGTGCCTTATTTAAATCTCTACTTTCCTAATTTCAGAGGGTCTCAAGGAATACTTTTGCAAGTACGGCGAAGTGAAAGAATGTATGGTCATGCGGGATCCTGTTACAAAGAGGTCGAGGTGAGGGACTCGGGACTTTTGGCGTCCTATCACCGGGCACTCCAACCAGCGTTTGACCCAACATCACGAGAACATCCAGCTCTCTTTTTAACAATTGCAAACACATTTATACATTTACTGCAGTCTAACCACTAGATATTCACCAAAATAAATTCTCGTCTGTTTGTTTACAGGGGTTTTGGGTTTGTCACATTTGTTGATCAAGCTGGCGTAGACAAAGTTCTGGCCCAAACCAGACATGAGCTGGACTCAAAAACAGTGAGTTTCATTTATTACAGACTCTAAATGCAATGCAGAAATGAGTGTCAATAATACCTAGTTCATCAGATTAATTTTGTTTTCTTTTGGTGGTGTGTTCCATGCCAGGTTATAGACCTACCAGAATAGGTTGTGCCATTATGATAGGTGCACTTTGAGTCTTTCATTGTTATTTTGGGGCTTTCTACAATCTAAATTATTGGAGTCTAATCTTGAGACTTTTTTGTGTGTGTGCGTTTATCTGTGTGCTTATTCAGTTCAGTGCAAAATTCTTTTACATTACAGAAATCCTAAAAACTGTGTTGCAAACAAACCCACACATATTTATGTGAACATTTAAGATTGCGCTTAAATGCCCCGCGCCTCAGATTAAGCTGCTACTGTCTGGGTTTATGATGAATTTGAGATGACTGGTACAGGCTAAATGGAGGCTACCAGCTTTTCCTCTCACTAACACATTCATGCTGGACTCGTGAGTTTGGTCATTTGGGGAGTGAATGGGTAAAGTTGGGAAATGGAGCACAGTCACCCCCCTCCTCCTCCCTTACCCTGCAAAGAGGCCAAGAAGGCTCTCTCCCTCTAGGTTGATTACCATGGTAACTTGGGGACCCTAGTAGGGTGAGTGCCACTCTTTGTGGCACAGTGTGCTCAAGTAAGGAAAACTCTTTTGATTCAGGAATAGACTTTTTCCTTTAAAAAAAAAAACTCTGAATGGCAAAACCTATAGGACCAGGTTATATATTAGTCTGATACATTTTTTTACTTTCAGTATATTTATATATTTCACAAAAATGTTCTTTATCTAGTTAGTTGAAGAGTGGAAGTAATGATTCTGTCTTCATTCTGTGGTACTAAACATTATTGTAGCCTACTGTAAGTCAGTTAGTTGCTTCTAGACTCCAAATCAGTGTTTTGTTATGTTAGTCTATCACATATTTTACCCACCTCCCAAGTGTCTTGTTGAGTAGACCAGGTTGCATGAATTTGTGTATTGTTTGATATTTTGTGAAATTGTTCTATCAACACTAGAAGGTTCAGATTAATATTTCTTACAATCCAACAATGTTTACATTTTATTTACAGAAGGCTGTTTGTTGAGGCAACGCTGTCTTGTGTTTAGTTCCAAGGGTTGTAATGTTCATAGAGTAGCAAGCAACTAAAAGTGACAAGTTCGAAAGTAAATGATGTAAAACAAGTTAGAAAGAGAAAGAAGAGTGCATCTGCGTTTACAGCTTTTAGTCCTAGTAAGTCTGCTTGTGTGTGTATGTGAATGTAAAGTGTGTGAGTATGTGTTTGTGTGAGCATGTGTGTGTGTGTGTGTGTGTGTCTTTGTGAGTGCTGTGGATGTGGGCGGGTCCGAGGACAATGCTGCCCGTTGGTTGCCATGGGGACGGCCGAGTCTCTTTCCCCAGGGGGTCGGAGAGAGAGGGAGTGGTAGCGTCTCTGGGTCAGTTCAGTGAAACTTTCAGAGTTCTTTCTCTCTTTCTTTCTCTCTCTCTTTCCTCTCTTTTCCCAACCCCACCTGCAGCCTTACTCTCTTTTCTCTCTGTCAGCTCCTCCGTCCTCAACACCACCTTACGGTCCCAGAGCACTCCAAGCGTGATTGCATAGATTTGTATACAAAGCAGGCACCTGCTGGTAAAAAAAATGTGCACCATGTGCTCACAAAAGTACTTTAAAGACTGTAAATGCTTTTGTGTGTGTGTGTGTGTGTGTGTCATAGATTTGTTATAAAGGATTAAACAGTAACAGTACATCAGAAGGAGAATAGTTATAGTTTGGGCTGGGTAAGAGTACTTTTAAAATGCTTGACATGTAGTCTTTGTCTGGCTAAAGAAAAGAAATAAACAAAGGCCTCTGAAGTCGGGAGGACGTGGCTGTCACTTGCAGTCAAGGCAGAGGTTGGCATGGTGACGATAGTCTCTTTAAATGACATTCCACATAGCCGTGCGTCTCTTTTCAAATTTGCAAACTCAGACCAGCCAATGTGTCTCTTTGTAGATAGCAGAATTCATCGGTTAGCGATTCATTGGTTAGCATTGGTTAGCCAGTAGTGATTCTTTTCAATATTGATCCTGTATATGAATGAAACATCAAATACACCAACAGTGTATTTCATAGTGCGTGGTAACTTTGTTTATATATTCCAACATAGCCGAATGACGGGCATGGTTAAAATTGAGGCATGACCTAGGTTCGATGCATAACTCCCATGTTGCTATTCTCTATGTTTTTGTACTTTTACTTTACTTTAATGACCATTTTGTTTCTTGCTCTCTCAGAAATAGGCCTAATATGACATTGCCTATAAACCACCAATACTGCTACAGTACTTTCCCCTCTGACAGTGTTTTGTGGATGACAGGCTAGCTGCAGCACTGCTAGGATAGTGCACAATCTTATCCCATTCATGTGTGCCTCAGTAACAGCTTGGCCATATTGCTGAACTGAACTCCATGCAAACTTAGTAATCTGGGCTATGTGAGTGAAGGCCAGGGCAGAAGGAGAGAGACACGCAGGCTTTTATGCACCCACCCCCACCCCTCTACCCCATGCTTACCCCCGGCCCTGCCTGCCTGCCTGCCTGCCTGGGAGACTGGGGCCAGTGTGAAGGTGCCTCATGGCAAGCTGCCTGGCCTTCCTTTGGACTGGAAGAGATTAGCCCTAACAAGCTGACCAAAGCAAGCAGGAGAAGGGGGGAGGGACAGAGAGAAAGAGAGAGAGAGAGAGAATGAGTGGGTGAGTAAGAAAGAGATGTGGAGTCGAATTAGAGAGAGATACAAGCAGAGTAAAATAGAGAGATTTGTGGGCAATGGGGGCGGTTGGTGTGGGGGTCGGGGGGTGGGGGGAGAGTTTTTAGTCTGCTTCCTCTTTTCCGTCTCCTTGCAATAATTAAAGGAGCTGGTCTGCAGCAAATAATCAGATCCAATGGAACTGGTTCAAGCTGGACTGATCTAAGTGCATGTTTGTGCCTGGGTCTGAACCTGGATAGCAAGTCTGGATTAGAGTGTGTGTGGTGTGTGTGTGTGTGTTACAGTAGGGTTTTACTCATTAAAGTATCCTCAGCCAACTGCTGCTGTCAGACTTTAAGTGACTGACCTGATGGGATTGACCATTTTGATAAATCCAAATAGATACAGTGTTTGTGTCTGTGTCTTTGTGTGTACATATTGCAATTTCATTCAATGGGTACAGAAACAGTACACATATGCAATATCACAGTAATAGTGTGTGTATGTGTGTGTGTGCGTGTGTGCACACGTTTTTTGTATTTTCATAGTATGTTATACAATATTCTGTGCTATCTGACTACTGGGCTAAACGTACGTTCAACAATGTTTAGAAGCAGAGGTTTTAAGATGTAGGCCCAGATATCCCAGATGGTATTTTTTTTTCAATCATGTTAAGTCATACACTTTGACAGAAATCTATAATAGGGTAAGATCACAATACAGTATTGAGCATGCTCAAAAAAAAAACTAAAAACTAGCGGTAGACCAATATACAAAACCCCTGGGAATGTCATTGCATTGTGTTCCAAAAGAGTCCTGTGACAGATGCAGAGTGGTCTGTTTGAACTAAACTATAAATTAGCCACTACAGGAGTCTATCCTCTACCTTGACTTTTTACATTATTAAATTATTTACTCGATTCATTATCATATAGTCAACATTTTCTTTTATTCTACCTCTTTTTGTTTTCATTCAATAATTTTATCCCCACACACGTGTCTGTGTGTTAGTTTTGTTTATTTCTTTGTGTGTGTGTGTGCACATGCTCATGTGCGTGTGTCTGTCTGTTTTTGATTGTGCACAGGAGTGTGGGGCGACAGGAGTGGTTGGTGACACGAGGTGACTATCTCAGAGTTGTAGATAGAGAACCATAGTGCTAAAAACAAACGTAGTTCTACGCATTTGATCTCCACTCAGTCTAGCTTAGCATCTTCTTTCTACTTTCTAGCTGTTGTTTTTTTTCTTACTTCACATTCAATACTGCTAGATATCATACAGTTCGCGCCATTACAAACAACTCCAGTGTTGAACTGAAGTGGTTTACTTCATTTTGGGCTGCTAGCTACTAGCAGTAGCTCTGATAATACAACCTTATTGTTGGTTACAAACTAATATTAGTTTGCTGCTAGCTCTGTACTGTTCTGTTTGCACAATCACTGATACTACAGTAGGCCTACAGTGCCGAATAGTGTAGCAGTGGGTATCTAGCTGGATTAGCTGGAGTTTGTTAGACTAATATAGAGATCTTCTAGCCTGTTTGTAGCATGTGTCTTCACAGCATGGACTAGCAGTTTGGTTAGATGGATTTTGTTTTTGCATGAGGGTCTCCAGGGCTTCAATTCAGAGGACCTTCACAGTTCTGCATAGACACATAGAGAATGGAATGATTCTTGATTTTGTGATGAAACTCTGTAAAATCTGTAGCACTAACACGTTTAGTAGTGCTAGTTCAGTCTTTACAATGACAAAACTATTGAAGGTTTCTATTACAACCACAAACTTTGGGTCAAGTCTCCTTCTTCGAAGATGGGATACATTGTGCAATATTGTCCCATGGCAATTTGGATGGGACAATTTCTTTTTTTTTTTTCTTCCATTTTGTTTTCAGCTCTGGAATTGAGATGTATTTTTTCACCTCAGTATTTGTGTGAGATTTTTTCAGATAACATGTCTCACCACACCATGAAAGAAAAGTCAAGAGGGATCAAACTCTCCCACACACATGTAGTGGGAGACATCACCCACATCCCTAGACTTGCAATATCAGTCACAATATTCTTTACCATAGCAAGTGCACACATGCAAACTCATTCATACATCCGTTATACATGTGCTCACACAGAGACCCACAAAGTCAGACAGACAACACACACATGCAGACATACAGAGAGCCATTGCTTCATTTCAATAGATTCTGATTGGTACTAACAGACTATGTGTGTAAAGAAGACAATGAATCAGACTAAGATGTCAGCCTCTAGCTGAGAGAGGCCACTGATGGCTACCAGGCAAGGCTGTCTAACATAACGAGTATGTCAGGAAAAAAAAGAATTGAAATGAAATGAAGAGATGATTTTGTATCACTCCCCCTCTCCATTCACCCCCATGTTTAGTAGCAGGTGAACATGACAGGTCCACTCTCCATCCCTCTGCCCCTCAATCACTGCCTTTTTAGTGAACCATTACCAGATTATTCTGACTGTGAATTCATGAAATGGCTAAAAACATTGTAATTAATGTTCTTCTTCCCAACCTTTCCCGCTTTTTTAATTAATTTTTTTTTTACAGATTTTGCCCATCCTCTGTCACTTTCTTTAAACTTTGTCGCCTTTCACTGTTACCTGTGAGATTTTGCTTGTCCCCTGGGGTGATAGGTTCCTGATATTTTCCTTTTAAATCTAAAACGGGCTACATTTAAAAATGCATGTTTTTGTAAAGAAAACCTAGAGAGGAAACAACAGCAGAATTGGACATGTCCCCAGGAGCCTACCTTGATTGGAGGAAGTGCTAGCGATCTCTCCTCTCTTTCCCTGGATTTAAAGACTGTGTCTGTGTTTATCTAAACTAGCCTCTCATCTTTAATTCCTCCTCTAGATTGACCCAAAAGTTGCGTTCCCACGCAGAGCACAGCCCAAGGTATGTCAATGAGCTTCTGTTTCTGTCTTTCCATTTGATAACCTGTCTACAGCATTTGTGCAGCAGAAATAACAAGTAGTTTATTCACAAAAGCAAAATGAGTTATAACTGTGTCGAGTTATTTATTTAGTGTAGGAAATCTCAGCCAAATAGTATAAGTCTGCTTATCTTCTTATCCTACAGTTAGTGACTCGGACCAAGAAGATTTTTGTGGGAGGTCTGTCTGTAAATACCACCATCGAAGATGTCAAACAATACTTTGACCAGTTTGGAAAGGTAAGCTTTATCATTCTAACTTACTTTCTTAACTTTCTTAAAAAAATATTATGTCATGATCTTGATCTGACTGAATCCTTCCACGACCTATGTTCAAACTGGATGTAACTGCATATTATTAATGTAGGGGCATAATTTGGTCATTGCTTTACACATTCATGTTCATTTTCATTTTTTTAGGATCCCCTGAGTCTAAAATCGTTTCAGACATTAGTATCTTACAAAATACCCTATCAATTATTTAACAAGTCTGAAAATGACTTTTTAGGCAAGTGTGTAACACAGAGGAGACACTCTCTTGTTCTCCAGGAACTACCAGAGTTGGAAGGGAGTTCAGAGACAAGTAGCTGGAAAGAGAGTGACACAGAGAGAGAAGGGTTCAGGGAGAACGAAAAGTTTTTGCGAGTGGAGACTGAAGGGGGGGAGGGATTACCCGAATCTGAATTAATCTGATGTAACAGCTGCTCTAACCCACAGCCCCCCTCCCAGCCTGTTACCGTGGCGACCCAGCCTCGCCATTGTCCCCAAGTAATTCAGTGGAGAAGAGCCTTGTGGAGCGTGTGTGTGTAAGGGGTTGAGGGCGTTTGTCAACACTGAAATCTGTATAACAATACCAATAGAATTTGAAGAAAAAAAATGCCATTTCATGTTAGCTTGTCTTATGGCAAGAACGTTTGAACATGATAAGATGGAACAGGTCCACATGTAAAGTTACCATGGCTCCAGAAACAGACTTTTGGTGTATTATCTTAATCTATACTAGGGCTGAGTCTTGCACGGGAGTGGTGCACGGGAGTGGTGCAACTTGAATTCAAGTTCAGCTTCCTCTCGAGCTTTATGATTTGAATCCGTAGGGGGACGACGATTAGAATGGAAGAATGACTAGTCTCATTATGCATTGATCCCATAATTGCAACCTAAATGGAGAGTCTAAGCTAGTAAGGATGGCAATCATAGAAAACCCACTGGTGTGACTTTTGTTGGAAAGAGAGAGAGAGAGAGAGAGGGGTAGAGAGAGAGAGATGGTGTGAGGAAAACAGAGAGATAGATGGAAAAATGTAGGTTCCAGCCACCCGTGGAAGTTCCACATTAGATTGCCTCACTGGACACTTTGTCTGTTCACCCTGGTTTGGGCAGGGGGTGGAGAGAGGGATAGGGACAGGGAGAACGAGAGAGAAAGAAAGGGGATGAGGGCAAGAGGGAGGAGGCATCGAGGGCAGTGCTGTCCTCTATTAAAATGTCCTCCATGTGACTTAGTACTCAATTAATGCTCCAACTCACACTCCAATTTAAGTGTTTTATGAGGAGGTCAGATAGATTGTATCATTATAAGATCTGTTGATATGGCCTGGTGAGTTTTTGCTGTTGCCATTGAAAAGGTACTGACAACAGCTGAAGTAGCCATCTCCTCAGCACGCAGTCTGTTGGTTAAAGCCCTCAGTGCAATTGTTAAAGGATTTCAATAAAGGGTCTCTGTGTTGACTTTACTTTCTTCCCAATGAGTGAGTCTTAATTACTGACGAAGACTGAAGTGTTATTTGTCATAGATTTTGTCTTAGCCAGAGTGTGGGAGAGAGAACCACCTGATGAATTGGTAATCTTCAGACAGAGTATTTAGCTGTCATCTCCACCATAAGCCTAAGAAAGAGACAGGGAAGAAAGAGACCTAAGAAAGAGACAGGGAAGAAGAAAAAAAGAGGCGGGGTGTAGTATGTATGCCTGTGTACGTGTGAATTTTCTTGTGCACATGTGTGTACATGTATGCACGTGTATGTGTTTGTGTGTGTGTGTGTGTGTGTGTGTGTGTGTATGTTTCTCCCTGTGTGTGTGTGCCATGACTGATGGGGTCATTTCAGAAATGTCAGGACTGTCAGCAGTGAACTGAATGTGGTCAGACTGTCTGCTCTTCTTACACACTAAAAGAGCACACACACTACCTCACCCCCCTCCTTACACACACACACACACACACACTCATACCCTCCCTCACTGCCATTCCCACACACACTCAACAGACAGTGTGCTAGTGACCTTTGACCTTCTCCACAGCACCTCTTCTTTTAGAGCTCGGCTGAGCTATCCTTCAAGTTGTAAACTGTACCACATAGAAACACACAGTCTCAGAAACATTGCTCATTGCATGATACAGCCACCAAAGCCACCCACACACTGAGAATGTGCCCTGAGATATTCACACTGATTAAAGAATCACAGATTCCTCACAGACAGCGTAAGGAATTAACACACCGTCTCTGCTCTGCGTACACACAAACATGCATATGCATACACCCTGTCTGTCAGTCCTAGGTGGAATATTATCTGCATGCGATAAAGAGGTTTTGGCAGGTGTATGTTAGTGCCATCATGTCTGGATCATGATCTTATTTCGATTTATAATACTCTGAGTCAGGAAGGGTCCCAAAATAGGCGATTAGTAATCATCTCTCTTTTCAGGGGTTTTACTGGGCACGATAGAGCATATAAACATGTGCGTCAGTGCCGTGTGGCTGGGGGATCTAGTTTATCAGTAATGAATAGGAAGAAAATGATAGGGGGGAAAGTAAGCTGCCATAGCCAATGTAGAGAGTGTGCTTGCTTGTTTGCTGTGTTCTTATGTATTCTCTAACTCTCTTTTTCCCTCTATAGTTGTTTATCTGTCTGTCTGTCTCTGTATATCTTTCTATCTCTCTATCTATCTAACTCTCTCTCTCTATGTACCTGTCTGCCTGTCTGTACATCTACATGTGTCTATGTATCTGTTTAACTTTTTCACTATCTAGAAGCATACACACGCACGCGCACTAGGGGTGGGCAATATAGACAATAAATACCGTATGCAATATGAATTTTGCCAATGATAGAGATTTTGGGTCATATCGCCATACCGTGATAGGCTCATTGCGTTTCCACAACCATGTGAAAAAATGTTGACCTGTAGCTTCACCTTATTGATAGCACCTTTTCATTCTTACAACGAAACTGTAAGAGCCTATAAATTGGAACAGCTACTGCCTGACTCAAATTCACACAGAAGTAAACTGGTAAGCTGCATTTGTGAGTCCAATATAACCTCCGAACGATGACTAAACAACTGTTGTACATATTGACTTTATGCTATGGTAACCATTAAGAAACTGTTATGCTGTAATTTACATACCAAAGTATACCGTGATATATATCATCTACCGTCTATGGTTCAAAATATATCGCAATATAAATTTTAGACTATATCGCCCACCCCTAACGCGCACACACACACACACACACATGCCTTGCAGGAGTACAATAGTAAATTATGAAAACATGAGCTACTTACTATACAGCACAAAAGGGCACCCACCCCCTTTCTTTCCTCATCTGTACATTCACAAAGAAAATTCACATGAGAGATTGGTGTGTATGTGTGTCTCTGTGTATGTGTGTGTGTGTGTGTGTGTGTGTGTGTGTGTGTGTGTGTGTCACATTCACATTCACACACAATCTGGCCCTTCCCTCCTCAGTTGCTATGGAGGCTGTAAACTATGTTGAGAAGAAGAGAGAGGGGGCTTAAAAGAGTGTGCCCCTTCAGTGCCTGGTCGGGGTAGCTGCCAGGATTTAATTTCTTCACCCCAACTTCAGAGCTCAAAAACCTCAAAACTTCAAACAGGCAGCATATACTAGAATGTAACCACTCATACCTCTACTACCACCCTTTCTCCCTAAACGTGTGTGCGCACGGGCACACACACACGGTTGCTCATTTATCGAACTGACCCCACCCCCCACTCCCCCATTCCCACCCGACCCTGTTGCTCCCCTCTGTCATCCTCTCTCCCCTGCCTCACCCCTCGCTCGATGTGTCCATCTGTCGCAGGGCACCCGAGTCAGAGGGTGAAGGGCTAACACAACAGGATCTGGGGGAGCTCAGCACACAAACTGTTCAATTGTGTCAATAGCGCAAACTTTGTCTTGGCCCTTATTAGCTTGTTTGTTTTATACTTTTGAAGAGGGAAGGCATTGCGTACCAGATGTTATTCATTTAACATATTAATATTTATTTTTGGAGGAGTGTGTGTTCCCTCTCTGCATTGGCCTCACTCAAATATATGTCACCACTAGCAAGATGTACAGTCCTGAGGTCTTTTCGATTTTGCTCTTTGATGGCTCAAGCCACAACCACTTGTTCAGATATATTGTATTGTTGCACCATATTGTACTGTTGAAAGTATTCTTGTACTCTGGACCAAAAACTTGACAGTGCCACATACAAGCTAATCCAATTGGTGGCTAAAAAGAACTTCCTTGTCTTCACCTTAAAAGTGGGTGTGTGTCTACCTAAATGTAATGAGCTGATATCAGTAGTGTTATTCTCTATCCCTCTCCTTTGTGTTTTCTAGGTTGATGACGCCATGCTGATGTTTGATAAAACAACCAACAGACACAGAGGTCAGTATTTTTGCATTATACAGTAAAATTCTATATTTTAAATGTTAAAGGTTATTGAGTCCAATTCACTTTACCTAAGTTGGTTTGAAGTAATGGTCCAGAGTTTTTCACCTTGAAGACAGTGGGTGTCTAGTTGCATTACACAGCAGAAGTTTAGATTAATTATCTGCCTGGAGCTGAGAACAAGCTAAAGGTCAGATACATCCAGCTGCAATTATGCAATAGTTTTCAAATTGGAGGGCATGGAGGAGCTGGATGTTCTTTTCTCTTTCTCTTTTTCTCTCTCACCCATTCTGCCTCTGTCTATGATGGTGACCCTTGCAGTATTTGCCATAAGTCAACGTTTATAACTTATGGCAGCAAATGGCTCCCCAGGTATACCTGATTTGAACAGACAAACTCTTAACATTAGATCAACTTCATTCATGTCAAGACATGTATTTTTACAGCACAGCTGGAGTTGTACATAAAAGTGCTATTTACTGAAGGCATTTGTCATTTGTACAGGGCTAGATCACAATGGGCTGATATCCAGGGTTCATATTCTCGTCATTGAAAATCCCACTTCCTGTGATCACATTTCTCTCTGTACGGCCGTTCCATCACACAATGCTGTGTGGACACACTGGACCTACTGTCTCTGAACTCATCTCTCAGCCCTGTGCTTCCTAAAGAGCCCTTGTTTGTTAGGCAGCCCTTCTTTCTCCTCTTCCTCGTCTTCCCCTCTACTCCTCTTCCTCATCCTCATCCTCTTCCACCTCCTCTCCTCCCCCTCCTGTAGGGCAATCCATCGGGCAGGGTTGGGGCTGGGCTAATTAGTCGTCCAGTTAATCTGGGTTTAAGATAAACCCTCGTTAAGCATTTCCCCCTTCCAGCTACTGATCGATTACGACAGCCTGACAGCTTTGCCGCGACCTGGAGGCGCAGGAGGTTACAGGGTGGGGGAGGAGTGCAAAGGATGGAGTGAGAGAAAACGAGGGAGGAATAGAAAATAAAGAGCAGTCAGGCTGCCATGCTCACTTTAAAGGGTCTTGAACACCTCAGTGTGAACAAAAAAAAGAAAGATGGGTGTGTGATTTACCAACATCACTAGGGGTAAAAATGAATGTAATAATTACAATATTAGTATGATAGCATCCTTAGCAACCCTGAGCAAAGCTCTTGCAAATGAGTATTTGCGGTTAGATACCAAGTTCTGTGTGCACTGGGCCTATCTGATACCTTCACCTAAACTGTGAAACACTCTTGAACTGAACAGCACCCTCACTTTATCCTAGACACCTAAAGGTCATTAAAGCCCTGACATTTATACAAGTTACTTAACAAACTTATTTAGGGATCATATTGTCTGAGTTCCTCAAGTTAAATTAATAAATACCATTAATCTCAGTTAATGTGTCTGATGTATGCGCTGTTTTCAAAAATCAATGCAGGAAAAGGCTTTTTAAAATTAGCTTTTTCCTGACAGTCTTCGGTGTTAAGCAGACCTAGAGTTTATACGTTCTGTATGGTTGTAATACGTTTTCCATCATTCATGTAAAGAATTCTAAGCAAAGTCGTCAGAAGAAAATGCTATTTGAGAGAAAAAAAATGTTTTTGAGGGCATGAGCAACACTATGAGTCTATGAGGACAAGAGGAACACTGAAGCTGTTCAGTGTCAGTAAGGAGGCCTTGACACCTGATGCTAAGAGGAAGCTGGAAGGGAGGTGGACAAGGGAAACGTGTGAGCAGCTTTTGTTCTGCAGGTGCTTGAATGCTGTTCTCACCTCTGGGCCTGTCCTCTCCTCTCCCCTCCTCTCTCAGGTTTCGGCTTTGTTACATTCGAGAATGAGGACGTGGTGGAGAAAGTCTGTGAGATCCACTTCCATGAGATCAACAACAAAATGGTGGGTTTAGATCACTTGTATCTGTATTAGCATTAGTTTTCCGTGAGCTAAGTGAGTGAGGCACTTATTTCAGTTAGTCTCCTGTATCAGGTGAAATTGGTCTTGGCTGCTGTTTTTGTCTATTTAATTAGTTTTATTTATATCAAAGTGAAAAAGTTTTTTAACAGAATTTTCTACAGTGCAGTCGTCTTATCCTCCAATGTGTGTGTTTGCAGGTTGAGTGCAAGAAGGCACAGCCCAAGGAAGTGATGACACCCACAGGTTCATCCAGAGGTCGTGCACGGGTCATGCCATACGGAATGGATGCCTTCATGCTAGGAATCGGCATGCTGGGTAAGATGATACTAACCGCTCAATGCCAGCTCTTGGGTTGAGACTAAACAGCGGAAACAGCTGATGTAAATTTTGTTTTAATAACTTATTTGTGTGTGGCAGAGCTAAACGAACTGGCAATGACTATAAATAGACGGTGATAGGTTGAGATGCATGGCACTTCATGCAAGTCATCTTACTGTAATACTGGCCTTTAGTGGACTCAAAACTCTCTGACTCCATCTAGTGGCCAATTTACAAACTGTGGATGAGCCCGTGTCTAATTTAAGCACTGATAAAAAAACTTGTTTACCCAGCACATCTGTGAGCCTAGCCAGCCACACACACACACAGACACACAGGCATGCATGCATGCATGCATGCACGCGCACACACACAAACACACACACTCAGTTCAGCAGTGGGTCCTAGTGATGTTATGCTCAGACACCTGTCCTGTTTCTCAGGTTACCCAGGGTTCCAGACGGCCACCTACACCAGCCGTAGTTATGCTGGCATCACCCCTGGCTATGCCTATCAGTTCCCAGGTAAGATGCACCTGCACTCCATTTGACACTGTCTCTCTGATTGTACACTAGGCGTTTGAGCCTCCATTGTACCTGTGCTTGTATTTGTATTTGTATTTTTACTTTGTTAATATCAACCCTTGTAGTGTAGTCTAAAGTAACCTGTGTGTTTCCATTGTATTGTCTAGGTTATCTGTCATGATAACACACACACACACGCACAGACAACAAACCTTGCAGAGAAAGACAGACAGCAGATATGTTTCCTATGCAGTCATGTATAGTCATCTTACACACACACACACACAAATCAGTGAGGGGTAGCAAAGTATTACTAGTAACATAGTATAAGTAAAAGAGCAGTTGTTTGTGTAATGAGTACTCTTCGTATTCCTTTTTTCATGGCAGTAATTTTACTCTTACTTAGTTACATTCGTTTCAGAACATGAGCTACCAGTACAGTGATTAAAAAATATATATTTTTTCCCTCATTACATTTACAATTTCATGTTTACTTTTTACTCGGGTGCATTTCTCATAAAAGGATTTTTACTTGAACTAAAGTTGTTTTTGAAATAAATCATTGTACTTGTAATTGAGTACAGATTTTCAATACTCCATATACACAGAGAGAGAGAGAGAGAGAGAGAGAGAGAAAGAGAAAGAAAGAGAGAGAGAGAAGGAGAGAGAGAAAGAAAGAGAAACACAGATAAATCTATAAACATTCGAGCAAATACATGTTGTGGAAACCCTTATCACATACAAATTCGGCAGAGAGCTGCTTGTAAATTTCAAGGAGTGTACTGAATCATGTAGAACGTGTGTCTGTATGTGTACATGTGCACGTGTATGTGTACACGTGTGTGTGTGTGTGTGTGTGTGTGTGTGTGTATGTGTTTACCCCCACACTGACTTCACACTCATGTATAGTGAATCTGTGTTGTTTGTGTATCTGTCTGCAAATTGAATCTCGCGAGTTAGACTTTGATCCCTCCTACATTTGCTAACCTGTTGTGCTTTTAGCTGAGTGATAATACATGAATACATGTTTGGCGGCATGCATGTCTGGTTGTGATCTCTGTTTGCCGCTCTGGTTTGATCTCTGTGTTGAATCATTGCCTCATCTCTGGTGTCTCTATTCTAGAGTACCATTTAGAGAGGACCCCCCTCCTGACTTCACCCCACCCCCCCGAACTCACAGGTCAGTCTTTCCTTTGAGGTTTACAAGCAGCTTCACAAAGCCACGCAGAGTGTTTGCGACTTAAAATGTGCAACACAGTGCTGAGCGGCATTCTGTGGATAATGTTACAGATCATTACGAATCCTACACATTCAGTGTACTGTTAAGTGATGGATGTGAATAATGTGAGGATGACACAATAGAGACACTGGCCTGGCAAGAATGCAGAGAGCCACTGGACATACTCTTTTACTTATTTAGACATAACACACTCTTTGATCCTGTTGAACAAGTTAGAACATGAATATCTAATACCAGACAGGGATACTGTATGAGCGTCTGATATGTGTTTTACTCAGCACATGAATGCTAAGCATCATTATTTACTTCTTACTTTGTTAATTTGCTACTTTGGTACTTTGTTTACTTGTTACTCATGCATCATGATTCTCCCAGTGCTGAATAGAAATGTTTTTTAAATTGCTCTCTATGTTGTTGCTTTCCACAGCCATCCCACTGACCTACAACCCCATGGCCGCAGCAGCAGCTGCAGCTGCAGTGGTTAGAGGTAAACTGAACCCTGCCTCGTTTTAGTCAAACATTTCTTCCTCTTACTTACCACAAATTTGGGCAATATGCTATGCAAGTTGAAACGGTGTCTCCACAAAGTGTTTGAATACAACTTTGAATATGCTATTTTACATTAGAAGTTTTTAGGAGTACACAGTTTTTTTGTATGCGGAAAGTTTTGAATGAGTCCTCAAAGGTATCATTTGAGAAGGAGGTTGGACTGTTTTAAAAAGTCACCCTTGTAATATATTTCCATTATGTTGTCAAAATAAATTCAACTTGCCGTAGTATAAAGAGGAGTTAAAGTTGAAGTCATAATTGAAGAGCAATTGGTTTCACATCACCTCATTCTGTTGCCCTGTGTCTTCCCTGCAGGCTCCACCCCCTCTCGTTCAGCAGGCTTCCTGAGCACCAGCAGTCCGGGGCCGATGGCGGATCTGTACGGAGCAGCCAATCAGGAGACAGCTGTCAGCAGCTACATCAGCGCAGCTAGCCCCGCCCCCAGCACTGGTTTCAGCCACAGTCTTGGGGTGAGCAAACCAAAGTCATCCAATTCAGTAAAACTCAGTCATGATTAACACTAAGCTGTTTTTTTTTTTTATAAAATTATTGTTATACACAGTAATATTCAAAACAAGTACTTCTAAAAGCAGCCATTTACATTTGGCTCTAAAATTAGACTTTAGAACTCTAGAATTAGAATTAGTGTTTCATTTATGAAAGTATTCATAATATAGACAACGTGTAGAAGTCCTTTAAACCATTACATTGATGAAAGGGCTTTCATTGACCATATTAATAGCAGCCATCAAGATGTGCTTACCCTATGTTTATAAATGTTAGTATTAAAGTATTGTGAACAGTAACAGAACAGTTTAATATCCTTATGTGCATTCTGTCTTTCTTCAGGGTCCTCTGATTGCTGCAGCCTTTACTAATGGCTACCACTAAAAAAAGGCAAATACAGCATCTCTGACTTACAGTCACACTCACAACATTACATGTCACACATTGTTTTTAACGAGAAGTGAAATGACATTAAGATGAACATCTCAGTGTCTTTAAAGGCAGTCTGTTATCATATTAGTGACCATTTGAATAAAACAACATAGTTTGTGTGTGTGTGTGTGTGTGTGTGTGTGTAAGCATACTGTACACGTAAACAGATAATTACCTACAAATACTAACAGATACACAAGTGGAGATAAACATTTGTATTGTTTGTTACAGTAATATACTGTGTTTCCTAAATGTTCCCCTTCTCTTTCTCTCTGTGTGTGTGTGTGTACATCTATCAGGCTGAGCATGCAGAAGGCTTCAGTACTGCTTTGAGCCAGAGCACTTTGTCTCTACCGGAGGTTTCAACACTCAGGCTCCTGGGGCAGGGGCCTGATGTGGCCAAAATCTCTCCTGCTGATGAGAGGTCAGAGGTCACCGTTTATAATTTACTTCCTGTCTCTCGCACTCTCTCTCTCTCTCTCTCTCTTTCTCTCTCTCTCTCTCTCTCTCTCTCTCTCTCTCTATCTCAACAACCGGGACATCTGAAGAATGTCGTTTTCACTGTATATCTCCACTGTATGTTTTTCTTTTTCTTTTTTTTCCAGTGATTTAAACATACCTAACTGTAGTTTTTGCTTTCTTGTTTTTGGTATTGCTGTACTCTCTCTCTCTCTCTCTCTGATGTCAATTGAAGCTAATCATCATGGCTTACTTAAAGATGTTTGGTAGTTGGAACTGGTGTGTCAATCAGAATGTTATGTGTACGCATAACCACATTAGCCTCGCTCTCGCCAGCCCCGCCCTGTACTTTCATTTCATTTCATACAGAGGGTCTGGGACCGCTGCATTGACAATCGTTCTCTCCAGGACAGCATTCTGCCTACCCAATCAGCGAAAAGTGGGAGTGTTATAGTGAGCGGTGACGTTGGTTTTGTGTGTTATGTTGTCTGGCTGCGCAATGTGCACAATAACAATGGCGGCAGCGAACATAGTACAGGAGGCTATTCAGTCCGTTGTGGGAACACTTCGGAACATACAGGAACCGAAGTCTGAACAAGAACAATGTTTATTTAATTTTATCTGCGGAAAAGATGTTGTGGCCCTACTACCTACAGGTTTTGGGAAAAGTTTGATTTTCCAGCTTGCTCCGTTAGTTTCCAAGGAAGTGGCTTGGCTAAATGGTAGGGAAGCTATCATCCTTCACAAGCCGTCGCGTTGCATACATCACAACCAGGCGTTAGCAATTGTGTAAAGGCAGATCCAATCAGTTTAAACTTCAGCAGAAACCACATATCTAATGAGAGAACGAATGTCAATGCAGCGGTTCCAGACCCTCTGTATGAAATGAAATGAAAGTACAGGGCGGGGCTGGCGAGGGCGAGGCTATAGCCACATAGCCATGCATGTATTTTGCTCAGAGGATGAGAATGCAGGTTTACATGTTTCTCTTTCATTATTTGTTTGTCTGTTTACTTTATTTCATTTAGTTAAAAACTTTTAGAATGGGAGCAATAATCTTTGAATGTCCTGTTTCTGGCTGGTTTTGAACCTGAACATTTTGGATGTAATTTTTTCCCCTTGTCAAAAAATGTATATTTTGGTAGCTTTTGCATACTAATGATTATAGTGATAATCAAGAAAATATTTTTCATAGTGGGGTTTTTAATGGCAAGGTTCGGTTGTTTTTAATAAAACACTGTATATACTGTTCTTTTTCCACTGAAAAAAATAAGGTGTTGTTATACTGTATGAGTAACTGTGATGGGCGGTGAACACTGTCTCTGTAAATGAAAAACTGTCATGGCAGTCTAGAGGTGAGGCTGTCATAGTTACATTAGCTCTAGGCTGCATATACTGTACTGTCCATGCCAGCCATCGCTGGATTGATGTAAAATATGTGTACATCTAAGTTACCCTAACATTGCTCATTTGAATGACATTTTTCACACTAATCTTACTCTAGAATGACCCTATCCTTTCACTGTACTGACAAGGAACATCACATGCGCACACAGTCCAAGTCAGGAAATTCGGACACACGGACACACATTAAGTCATACGCTGAGGGCTTCCAGGCTTTCCCCACGTACATTACAGTATTGCTCATAATAACATCCAGTTCAGCATTCTGGCTGCAGGAGCCCAGATCCTGAAGTCTGCTGTAGACATAGACAACTTCACTGTTAGCATTGGTTTTGGATTGTGTTTGTTTGTTGTTGTTTTATGTGAATCTATTAGAGTTGCGCCTTTTACATCCCCTTTTCTATTCTCATGATCATGTTTTCATCCTATGTTTATTGCATAAGAACATTGAAAGGTCGAATGAAGGATACAGATTAAAGATTGATACCTGTAACATGTACAGCTCTACAACTCTCCCCGCTGTTCATTGCTGTTATTTTAATGTGGAGCTGTGTGTATGTGTATGGCATGAGTATCATGGGACTGTCAGGGTCTATTTTGTTAAAAGATGATAATCAGTGATTGTGAATTTGGCTCTTACAACTGCCACTGTTTGTCTGAGGCTTTTAAATACTTTGTCTTGTACATAGAAAGGTACATTATAAAGTCTGGTGGAGATGTTGTTGTTTTTAGCTGTTTTTAGCTGAGAGTTGTCTGTTACACCTGAAGAAATGTTTTGATAACAATCATGCTTGCTCCAGTGGTTGCTCTCTGCTACCCTCTAGTGGTCGATAACTTACCACCAGGCCACTTTTGAAATGATCTAGTAGTTTTGAGGAATATTGTCAATTGGGGATGGTTAAGGCCATTTGTGGTCGCCCTACCCTGGGCTAAAACATCAATAGAAAATGCTATGAAGATATTCAACTGGTATTTTTAGCTTCAATTTGTCATAATACAATTTTTGTCTGTGTGAGTCTGGTAAGCAGAGCAAAAAGAAAAGGCGGGGTTCTATCATGAGGCCATGGGGCAATTGGAACAGGGTCAGCTTTATTTGTTTATGACTTTGATTCTTTTGTAAAGGTCGTGTTGGATTTGAACGTAAGAACTTATGAGTGTTCTGTACCAACCAGAACCCTGAAAGATCACTGTTTTCTCTTTTAGTCTGATGTTTATATATCATTGTGTCATTTTATTTTCTCTTTCACACATATACACATTGTCTCCCCAAAACACATAAACCCCCTAATAAATTATTTTCAAACATTCCAATCCTGACTTCTGAAGTATATTATTTTGTAAGCACAAATGAAACTTTTTGGGTGACAGTTGTCAAACATTATATATTTCTACAAACAGGTGCTTTAACTTTTTTTTGTTTTAGAGGTCTAATCAAATGCCCCTGTCATTTATATACAGAGAAAGATATATATATATATATATATATATATATATATATATATATATATATAAAACATGATTTATTCTGGTCGAGGCTTTTTTCAATACCAGTAGTTGTTTGACAGACAGACATAAACCTTGAGGCATGAAATCTGGCGCACAGATAAAGACACTTGTGCATGAAAACCTACCTAGCAGTACTTGTGGTTTAGTGTCATCACTGTGGGTTCATCGTGCTGCACCTTCACCCTTAAAGCAGATAGTTTCAAGATGATTTTAAACTAACAGGGATCTTTTCTCACATGTTCGCTGCAAATGCAGCTGCACACTGGCAACCCTATTGATTCTCATCACTCCTTTTTACACTGAATTTACCTGTAAATAGAGGTTGTTTGCTCCCCGATTAAAACTCTTTACAAGCCTCTAAGGGACATGTACAAGTCTGGCTTTCTAAAGACCTATGCTTTCTAAAGACCTCTAATCTCTGTTGAGCAGGAGCATTGTTTAGGAACATCTGTAAATTACTGTAAATGTCATTAAGTATATGTTTAAAATATGTGTCTACAGTGTTTTTGTATTTGCAAAACACTGATTTTGGTGTTTTGTTGATACAGCCACATCAAAGTTATTTTTTTCAGTTACCACATCAGTGTTTTTCAGGGCAGTGGATTCAAAGGTGCTGTTGGTCTGGAACTATGCACATTGTTACTGCCTGTCTTGTAAAGACAGATTGTAACAGACACCTTTTTTGTGATCCCTTTTATTTCCTTTTTTCGCTATCATAAAATGCCACCGCTAGCATTTTTTTAGTCCCTTCATCAATCAACCCATGAGCCACCAGAGCTTGCATGGTAATATTCTCTAATTTAATCGCTATTGTGGTCATGGGGCCATTAGGATTATTTTCGAGCAAAGAAGAGGATCAGGAAAATTTCTAGCCATTAATGTTGTTTTTGCTAAAGTGTTTGCCAGGAGATACACTGACTAAAAATGACTGTATGGGGTTTCTGGTACAATGAATTAATGTGATAAATGTTTCAGGCAGGTTAAGCCTTTGGTTCTCTAAGTGGACATAATGGACATAAAAGGTTTGGTAGAAGATATTTGACTTCTTTATGCCCATTGTTACACTTGAAACTAAATATTCACCAGATAGCAGTCATTGATAGATCTACATAAAAATACATAGAAACTACACAGAAAAAATACATATATCAACGTAGAAAAATGCTATGTGAATTCAGAGTGCCAAATTTCTACTACGCCAAATTATTTTTAAAAAGTGAGGTGACAATATTACGCAAGATTATATAGAGGAATTTATTCCATTCATGTCCAGAAAATCAAGTAAGTTTCCTTGATTAATTTGGTAGATGCTTGTTGCAAGTTTTGTATGATTTATGTACATGGCAGATTTTTTCATTTGCACATTTAAACTATATAGAGAAAAAATTTGACTAGCGGGCCTCCATAGTCTTGTCAATGTTGGGGAAACACGGCATTCCTTGATAAACTTTTGTAACTATGAAATGACAATAACTTCCTAAACTGTTAATAATACTGTTATCAAGTACATTAGTAAGGCTTGGCTAGTAAACTCGGACAAGTACTAATACTAGTACTGTTACCAAGTATCGATCTAGACTGATGTACTTCACAAATATCAAGCTGCCTCAATGAAAAAAACTTTTTTCGATCTTTTCATTCCACACTTACATACTGCACACAGCCTGATGTATAATATTTTACTACTATCTGTGACTTGTTTCAGTGACAACTCAGTTTCAGTTCAGACATTTGAAGTCCTAACACTAGATTTGGGTCCTACTCTGACATTTTGGCATTTTAAATGAAATGCTCAACAATGTTGCAAACACAAGATAGGTGGGAATTACAAGCTGCAGGCCTGAAAATACAGTAAATTTCTAATAAAGCCTACAAGTAAGAACCAAGAATCAAAAGGTAAAGTTGGTCATTTGCAAATAGATTATGACAGTAGGCTGGTAGTCCATAGGCAAAAGATATACAAGCTTTTTTAAAGTTGCATGATCTAAACAGTCATGCATGAACAAGTTGTGTCTGTGCATGCAATTTGCAACAACGTGGTTTGGCACGTCACACTTGTGAAGTTTGAAACATGGACACTTAGTCAACATGCTTTGTGCATATGGCAGAATAAAGCACCTCCTTCTCCACAGAATCTTGACCTTGCATTTGACTTTTCACATTTTCTTCTTGTGGAAGTTTCTAAACAAAGACAATACAGTGCGGTAAAATCTCATAACATTTGAATCATCTGAGAAAACAACAAAATGCTTCCTATTTTGTAATATGTTCTTGTAGATTTCTAGATTGCATTTTTAAAATTACCTTTCGAGTTTCTCTAAAGCTGAGCATTGACTTGTTGATAGAGGAATAAGTTATTTCTGCATTCTGAAATGTTGATTCTTGAAGGCTGACCTGTAAATATTTTTAGTTTAGGTCAATTCCAGGCTGTGGATGCAACTGAACATAAGCGTAGTATTTTAATATTTTGTTTTCATATCATTTGTTTTCATGTAGAAAATTCTCAAATTTTCACACAATACAGTTGTCTGGAGTTTTACAAAAATTATAGATCAAGACAAAAAAAGTGTTTGTTTTTTTCACTCAGCTTAATAAACCATGTCTAGCTAATGAGGATCTATCTTTGTTTTGTTGTTCAAAGGCTATCGATTAGGCATAATTATAGTTAACAGTAACAGTAGCCTATAGGATATAAATACCAACCTGTGAATTATTTTCTGTTCTGTCCTCCCTGGATTGAGTGTGTCCTGTGAAGACCAGAATACACATAAGCTACCAGAATACATACATGAAAATCGTATGCCACAGTTTATTACCTGTACATCTTCGGAAGACCATGACAGAGATTGAAAAGATGACCAGGAAGAAGAGGACGCCAAAAAGCAGTATCCATACAATCACTGGAGGTTCCTTTTTTCCTGTTGAATATGAAAAGAGACCCACTTAGACTACAATTTCATGACAAGATACAAAACCTGCAAAAGAAGAGGGAAGGGACTTTGGGCATTCAATCTACTAAGTCACTAGCCTAGAAATAATGAACATAATAGCTACGGAGAGAATGGAAGTGCAAGTAAGACAGTCTCGTGACTGATGTAGGCTTTTAGGCTATATTAGAAAACGTCTAGTGCGAAATATGATTTAATCGTGAGTAGCCTAATGGGGCAAAAGAAAATAATATCTAAAAACGTAGCCTAATGAGAAAAAAACACAATTCGGCTGTAGACCAAACCATACCAAATTCATTATACACTTGTAAACTGTAAAATGTGCATGGTCAAAGACATGAATGCCAACAATAGTGAATAGCTGCCTTACCAGTGACTGTGACATTGGTTCCAGTTCCTTGACCGTTCCGGAGAAGAGGCATTTCAACTCTCACTTCACACGTATACAGCCCGCTTTGGTTTTGACTCAAGGATTTTAACTCCAAAATCATTGAAGCATTTGTGTTTAACTGATACTCGATCGGTTTAGAACTTTTGATCGTTGTATTGTCTTTTTTCCAGTTAAAAGTGATACGACTTGATCCGTTAAATAAAAAGTTGCAGGTGATGAAAGCATTTGCACCCTCCACAACATTTATATTATGTGGGGTCTGCCAAACAAAGAGGTGTAGAGAGCCATCAAGTGCATATCCTAAGAAAAACATTATGACATTTAGGCTATAAGTTAAAAAAAAAAATAAAAATAAAACATTTAAACACTTTCATACACAGTAGGCTACCTTTACCAACACCTACCAAGAATAGCGCATGTCCCCCACAACAAAATTGTAGAACTGAATAGAATTATTATCATTCGATGCATTGGTTGATTTTTTTTTATCCGGAGTGCCTCCTTCTCCGATGGAATGGGCTATCATCTGTACAGAAATACCTATAGAGAAGACGTTTCCCTGGCTACTCTACAGCATCCGTCTGTCATGTCGACTCTACGCTAGTGATTTGTGATGTTTTCCGGATTCTGACCTCCGAGAATTCTGCCTGTAGGCTGACGACGTGAAAGCCATTGCTTTTGGTCAGATACGGTAGCTCCTAATCTTCGTCTTTATGCCATGTTAAGGTCAACTAATAGGTTGGTCGAGGTGCCATGGACACTAGACCTAGAGTTCGCTACAGTAGGTGTCGCTCTTTAAAAAAATATAAACACAAACTGTAGGCTACTATCAGTGGCGCCAGCAGAATATTTTTCTAGGGGTGGCTAGTGGGGGCCAGAGCAAATCTTAGGGTGGCATATCAAACTAAAGTCCATCATAAAATGTAATGCTATAGATTCTGATAATGTAATGATGTATACAAGATAGGCTATTAGGTGCAGGTCCGTATTCAATGACTTGCTATTATCTCTTGAATATAGCACTCAAAAATACAATCCTGTTTATGATATGTCCCGTTTTCTTTTCATCATCACCCTAGGCAGATTCACATAGCCATTTCGCATTAGTCAGACCCTCCAGGATTTCGCGATGTTGCGATTTGCAACATCAACGCAACTTCAACCAATCCCCGTGAATTCAGGGCAGTGTTGCAATTCTAAATAATCACCGCAACTTTCCCGCAAAATTGACCAATCATTTGCGTGGTCATAGGCGTCATTTTAACTGGGGACGCTGGGGACTTTTTATGATGAACAGTTTTGTCCCCGCCACATTTAATAATGTTTATCAATTTGGCATTAATGAGGTTAAAAAAATGGTTCAAATTGTTACGTTTAAAGCGAAAATCCACATTATTAATCCACCGGAGCCGCAGAAACAACAGCTGTGTTACTTTACTTGCAACAATGTAGCCTAACTATGTTTAACGAAATTTGAAAGTTGCGTTCTATGTCTATGGTTTGGAGCCTCATGTAACAGGCTCACAACACAGGCCTCTCCACAAGGAATGGAAACTTAAGGGCCTGCACACGGCTGTGGCTGTGACAGTAGAGGAGAAAGTGATCAGATAAGTCAGCCCATTAATAAAAAATAACTTTATGTAGGCTAACGTTAATCATTTCTCGTCACGTCGCTTGTGAGAGTGTGGACCAGCTTTTGATAGCTATGGAAATATAGTAAATGGCATCATGTAGGCTATACATGTGCATTTTAAATCACATATAGGCTTACTGTATAAAAGTGTACCAGTTAACCAAAAAGAGTTGAAGACGGAAATCTGGATGTGGTGGGCGGTAAGGTAAGAAGTTTGGTTTAAAATTTGTGTCTGTTTACTTCTGTGTACCGGTATTTGTTTACATGATGGTCTAGCTGGCTTTACAGGCTAAATACGATTGATCTGGTTGTTCCAAATTGGTTATGCATAAACTATTCTGTGGATAGTGGTCTGGTTGAGATTCTCCTAAACTCTTTGCACTTGCTGCCAATCTGTGACTGTGACGTTAGCAAGTCAACCTAGTTTTGGATTATGGTGTATATTTGCCAGATCCCGGTGGAATTTCCGTTTACTTTCTCTTCTGGGCATTTATGCATCAAGACATGATACAGCGAGATGGTCTGCTACCACAGATTGCTCTTCTACAAAAGGTTGATGCTCAGTATGCCACCTTGTTTGTTTTCATATCCCCTCTACGGCCGAGGCAGTGTTTGTCTGGTAGCCTAAACTTATTTTTCCCATGCTCGCTCTGTTATGAAGTTTGCCCGGCAATGTCATGTTTTAAAAATTCCCAATATATGTTACGTTCGGAAACCCGTTGAATTGCTGTCTTCTTAACACAGCCATAGTCATAGCCCGATTGTGGTTTCAACGCTCTTTGTAAAAACGATACAAAACACCTATGCGTAAACCTTTATTGATTGAATACACATATAGACCGTAATGCAGTGTATTCATTGTAATGGAACGTCATACGGATGAACGCATGTACCCAGCACTTTTCAAACCACGTTTAAGTGTATGGTTATTGTCCCCAGCACTTTTAAAAACAAACTGACGCCCTTGTGCGTGGTCTTGTCGAGCTCACGTCGACAAACTATCTTTTTTACACTGAGCTAGAGTGATCCTTAAAGTTATATTATCAAGCATCAGCTCACAGCAGCAAATCCTCTAGGCTGCACATGGAAGATCAGTTCATTGCAATAATGTGATGCATTTGATGCATCAGTCGTGCCATAATAGTCCACAATGTATGATCATATCACAGTAAACAGGCATACAGTAGGCATATCAATAGGCTATATACTAATCAGTTACTATTGTATAGCTATTGAGAGAGCTGTTTGTTAATCAATACAGGAACAGTCTAGAAGAAAGTTGGATTATTAAATATAGGCCTTTTTGTACTTGTTGTGAAATGTAGTTGTTTTGAACTACTGTCATTTTTAGCTACATTTGGTCTTAAATAGCTTTGGTGTAGTGAAGTTTCATCTGATGTGGAGTAACTGGTGGATGCTTAGTTAACTACATTTCCTGATTAGCTTGCCCAAGTGGTTATAATATATTGTTACACAGACAACTGAGGATAACAAAAGAGACAGGCAATATTATTGCACATAGGCTATACTTATGAAAGAGGTCAGAAGAGGAACCAATAAAATGTAGGTTACAGTAGGCCTATGTAGCCTGTGAGACAGATGGACAATGACAAAAAGTTCTATACTGTTACATTTTTAAATGTTTTCAAAAGTTGGGCCTGCTGTAAAACTTTTCAGGGTTTATTGCTTATATTCTAGTGCTACAGTATTTCAAGAAAAGGAGCAAGTAGTGGATTGTACTTTTAAACTGTGAAATTGGTGGATTTATAAAACCTTGCCATTTTGTGCGCATACACCTGCAAGAAAGTGTCCCTCATCTTTTTGAGATATCCAGGAAAGTGTCCCTCATTTGAGGTTTAAGGAGTTGGCAGCCCTAGTAAGGTTGTTTACAAGAATTTCTGTTTCTTTGTTCTTTTAATGTTTTTTTCAGTAATTTAATATATCCTCATTTTAAAAAAAAGTAAAAAAGGGAAAATCACAATTACTTATAGCAACTTTAACTTCCTCACGCAATATAATCACAACAACAAACTAAAAATCACCGCAACTTTCATCGCATTTTTTGGGAAAAGCTCCCGCAACATCAGGTATTTTAGGCCGCAACAATCACAAAAAAGGCCCGCGAAATCCTGGAGGGACTGATTAGTTAGCTATGGTAGACTAACATTCCCGCTTAGCAAAGCTAGCATGAAAAATGTAATTAACAACGTTAATTTTAGTGACATAATATGCAAAACTCGTGGGCATATGCATATTCATGTATTACTGTACTACTGAAAATTGCCATTGTGTGACATCAGGCGCGTAAGCAGTTTGACATTGAGGGGGACCGAATCTGCACGAGTTCGGTGGCGCTATGGAGCGGAATATTCACGGCGCAACTTTGCTCACGCATATACATCTCTTGTTGTAGCGTATACACATGCATCTTAATTTTCTCTCATTAAAAATATTGTTCTGCGATTCTTATAGCACACATTTTGGCTAGACCTAATGTGAGTTAAAGTTAGCCTACAGGCTAATAGTCCATATTCACTGAAATGCAAGATTAAAAGCGCCGTTGTCGAGTAGGCCTACACTCAACAAGGGCGCGTCTTCTAAACAACAGCCCAATGGAACGAATGAGAAGCCTAATTTTGTTTAAGTTTTTTGCCATTAGGTGGCAGACAGGTCATACTTCCCTGGATTACAAAAAGTCGACCATAGTATACATGAAAAAGGCCACTGCAGGGCTGATGACGGCACATAGGGTAATAATTGAACGTTACCCTACTATTTAAACAAAACCTGTTAAGCCAACCAGTTGCAATAATAAAATAAACCAGCGCGCTTACCTATTCTGATCCTCATCTCAGAAAACTCATGTGGTAGGCTACTAATTAAGCAGCCTGAATATCCAGTTAGTTCCAATGCCCTATTCTTCAAAGTGTACGCGACACTCCATCTTAAAAGGTGCACAATCCTGCGTTATATGTTTTTGATCGTCTTTTTGGATTATGATTGTGTGTATGTGGACAAGATCCAACAAGGTAGGCTAATCTGTTTTCTAATCATGGCTGTATCTGGAACGAGATTGGCTGCGACTGAACATTAAGTCAGATCTATCAGTAGACTGGTTTAAGAAACCAAATCAAAATTATGCCGTCTCAACAACGTTGACAACTGCCACTGACCTCACTCCTCGCTGGGCTGCTGCTGACAAAGCTGGTTTTGAATGCAGCACATAGCCTAATTAATGAAGTCCCTATGACTTAACATTCTGTAAAACCGTACTTATAACTAACATGTCATTCACTGTGTGCATTGTTTTATCAGAGCATTGTTTCACCATAAAAGCAATTTTCTCTCCGGCCACACAATTAACCGTAGCTTCACACTTGTTTCCTTGCCTGCATACTGTAACGATGATGCTATCTGTAAACTCTAAGAAACTGCAGCAAATTAAGGTTTCCGATGGTCCAGAGCTACTGATAGTTGTTTTTTTTTAAATGACGGGAACCCTGCACTTACATTATTGACAAAAAAGGAGCAAATATCTCACTTTTTTTTCCCGGTGGACGTCTATGATGGCTGGTAAGTTGATCTCCCAAGGAGCAGACGTTGCATGGGTGGTGGGGGAGGGGGGTTGTTATGTGAAGTTTGCGAGGATGGCAAAAGCAGCGCTGCTGTTTGTATCTCCTCCCATTTCAAAATTGTTTTTACATCGTGGATAATATAATCTAGTCTGCATTATATTTTCACAAATATGCATTATTAAAATTTTCTTAGGGGTGGCTGAGGATAATTCTGGGGTGGCTGTAGCCACCCCTAGCCACCCCCTGGTGGCGCCACTGGCTACTAGGTCTTCTGCAGCTTCTGCAATGATATTTATAACCAGCGTGTAGCACTGGTAGCCTATATATTTTTTTAGGATTCACTTCTTTATGTAAGTCTGTAGCCTAACAAAGAAACTAGGCTATCAAGGTTAAAGTTTTATCCGAAAGAAGTAGAATAACTTGGCCTACAGTAGGCTATTCTATGAGCAGTGTTCACTATGCGTTGCAGGGCTTTCCTGTTGTAGTCAGTGCAGCTCCTGCTCCACACAGTGATGCAGCTGGAGAGGATGCTTTCAATGGTTCCTCTACAGATGCTGCTGGGCTTTCTTTGCCAGTGATGCAGTGTTGGTCGTCCATGTGAGGTCCTCACAGATGTGCACCTCCAGGAATTTAGTGCTGCTCACTCTTTCCACAGCAGCACCATCAATGGTCAATGGCAGGTGTTGGGTGTGGACTCTCTTGAAGTTGACAACAAACTCCTTGGTCTTGTTGACATTCAGGAGGAGGTTGTTGTTTTTGCACCACATGGAAGATTGATGTAATCACTGTAGTGAGTCTCGTTGGTAAAGAGACCCACCAGGGTCGTGTTGTCCGCAAACTTCACCAGGTGATTTGAGCTGTATAGGTTGGTGTGCAGTCGCAAGTCAGCAAAGTGAAGAGCAGAGGACTGAGCACACATCCTTGTGAAGCCCCGTGCTTAGAAAATTGCTACGTTTAATTTTGTGTCACCACAACCATCTTAAATAACTATTAGAGTATCCGCATGTAAATAGGAAAAACGTGGATTTGCTTGGTGGCTTCTAACTTCAAGGCTGTTTGGTGCACATTGAAAGAACTGGGTTAAGCTAAATGCTAAGAAAGTAGCATCGCACACCAGAACGATTGCGTGAACGCACAGAGACAAAATAGGAATGTAGGCTATCAACTCGTCTAAGTTAGGGGAAGAACATATTTCAATACTGAAGTACGGTGGCGTGTTGCTTTAAGATGGAACAGTAGGCCTAGATTAACCATTCAATCATTATTTGAATTATTTTTATTTCTTCACACTCTGTTGCTATTTCAATGTTTCAATCAACAAGAAGTCTCATATAACCATTATCCATAAGCTGTTCTAGAAAAAGGCATTAAAAACAACACAAAAAAAAACAAAAGAATTTTAACAAATCAGTAATGCTATTCTCATCACACAAAGATGGCATGAATGCTAAGCCTGTTTAGTCCGTAAGGTCTGAAATAAGTAATGAGTTATGAAATATCACTAGGTAAATTTTTATCTGTCTATTAATGCAAGAAACATCTGTCTGTTCTATACATAACACTTGAACCACTCATCTGAGTGACTTCAAATTTGTTATGTCTGAGTAAAGATGAGCTAATGAACTGAGATGCTCAGTGGTAGTGTTTACTGGTGCAGCTCAGATGTGAAGTTTACGTTTTTTATTTCAGTGCCAATACAATTGACTGGACTAACGTTTGGACGTATTCCACATCTTCGTCAGACACTAGTTATATGCTCTTCTACATTTCTTCTCCTACTACTACTACTATATGTATGTAAGTCTATTTGTCTATATGTAAGTCTGTTTTTACCACTCACTGCATGAATGAGACCTATGTGTACTTAAGGCGAAAAAAATACATAAAAAGTAATGATCCATCCCATCTATTCAATTCAATTTTATTTGTATAGTGCATTTAACAAAAAGGCATGTCTCAAAAAGTTACATGCTCCCATGATTCATGATCCGTCCCATCTACATGCTGATGTTTCTAAATGGTTGCAGAATTTATGCAAGGAATAAAAAATGCACTTTTCTGACAGAGTAATTGATTGGTGACTGAAAGTCCAGAAATTTGTCTTGAAATGACATATCAGTGCAAAAGGAAGTCAACTTCTTCAGCCACTAAAATAGGCTTTTGATATCAGAAAGAAAGAAATGAACCAAGGTCAATTATTATTTGTCAATTTATCAATGCAAGGAACATCTGGCTGTTCTATACCACTCGAACCACTCATCTGAGTTATCTTAAATTCGTTACGTCTGAGTAATGATGAGCTATAATGAACTGAGATGCAGTTCTAGTGTTTAGAAACGTGAAAATTGGCCTGGAATTTGCTGAAAATACATTGAAAAAGGTGTGCAAACCTTGAGTTGAGCAGACTCACTCAATAAGGCTGAGCACTCCCATTGAACCTTTTGGTATGTTTTGATGCAACTGTTTTTGATTGAAAAAATAAATAAATTAATTAATTAATTAATTAAGTTTATTCAAAACCTCAGAACCAAATGTATACAGTAATTCAACAAAAATCATGATTTATGCCCAAGATATAATTATTGCTTTTTTATTATTATTATTATTATTATTGCTTTCAGCTTTCCCTCTGTTCAATAATTGGTCCACAAAGTTTACGTATAGTTTCCAGGTGTAGCTACTTTTTGAACAGAAGCCTGATGAATCATTTCCATCGTTACAATAATAATCAATAGAAATCTGAACCCTTGACCCTGGAGAAATGAACAAGTTCCCCATCACAATAGCTACTGTACTTCGAGGCTGATTTTTTTTTTCCAAATGCAAAATCAATAACATTGATTGATTTCAAAAACATGAATTCTTTGTGAGCAATTTATGGCAGCTGCTAAATGTGTTATGTAAAATTTTCCTTTAGCAAATTGTTACAGCAGAGTTAGCCTAGAGAAGATTAGGTCTTTCTGATTGACTGAAGTCCCTCCACTTGGTAGCAGTCTTAGTAACACCTCTCAGGTTGATATCTTGGACTAACAATATTAGGCCTCAATTCAAATAAATTTTGAGCATAACTCATATGCAGGTTGTACTGATTTCTGTACTTGTCCTTCTTTAAATATCTTTTACAAAGTTGCTCAAATAAGGCTGAAAAGAAGAATATTATAAATGTTACTGTAATTTTCTCACTGCCTAGATTGAGGCATGTCCATGAAAGACATGAACAAAGAAAAACAGAAATAGATGTAACTTCAAAAGAAAATCTTGGAGACTACAACATCAACATATCCCAAAATCTGCATAATGCTCAGCAAAACTCTGTTAAATTAGAAAAGATTAAAAACTGGAGTCATGATTTCTTACGTAACTTTTAGATGGCTGAGTCAAATCCTTTTACACTTCAGCCTGTGGTCTATTTTCTATCCAGCCTGTGGACTATTTTCCTGATACATTTTGTGATCTAGAGCAGGGGTGGGCAAACTTTTTGAGTTGTGGACCACAATGGGTTATAACATTTGATTAAGGGGCTCAGTGAACCTATAGCTGAAGCCTGAAATGACTCCAGGACACAGTGGCACTGTATAGGATGAATGGTTGGTTATCTACAATTACTATAAGCAGTATGTTTTACTATAGTTTTTACTAAGTCCAGTTATCATAAACTGATACTCTCTCTCTCTCACACACACACACATACACACACACAAACACACCCTCGTGCACACACAGAAACACTAGGGGTAAGTTTACCGCCTTTAAAGATATAGGTCATCTCTCATTGCCCCATTACCCTCCTTTGCTGTTCCCTCTTTTTTCTCAAGCCTACACTATTTCTCCTCTTCACTTTCTCTTTCCTTCTCTTCTCACACCTCCCTCCCTTCCTGTTCCGCTTCTTTTCCCAACCACCTGCTCTGCCTCAGCGTCTGTGCGGCTCTGAGCTTCACTGGTCATTCCTGCTTACGCAAGTGTACAACAACCATCATCTTCTCTCCACTCGTTTCCTTTGGATATCTGTAACCATGAGCCCGGGAGCTCCACAGACGGAAAAGAAGACGAAGCACCCTCTGAGTGGGAGTGCAGCGCATGGCAGTACAGACCGTGGACTTGCAGATCCGGGATTCTCCGAATCTCAGGAGCCTCCACCACTGAAGAACTACATCTTCCTCACCATCTTCACATGCTTCTGTCCAGCATGGCCCATCAATATTGTGGCCCTGGTCTTCTCTGTCATGGTAGGGCTAAGTTTATGCAGGTTTTCTAACCACATGGTCACTGTGGACTTATTTGGCTGCTAAATGATTGCTGAAGTTGTTTTCATGCATCAGAGTCCTCATAGCATAGTCATTCACCAATCTGGTTTGATAGTGCTTTGCGTAAGAAGAGCCGTGATATGTATTTACTGAGGGAAAAATGATAGAATGCTCAATGACAATAGTATGGAATAATTTGCCATGTAAGGCAATGCCCATGAATACATTGGAAAGCTATTTTTTTTTTTCAATTGCAGGGCCATTTATTGCCTCTGGGAGACCGTCAATACCTGTCTGTGAAATCTAAGCAGTGTCCTGTGTTCTCATGATTCAGACCACTGAAACGCATCAGATATAAATAGACACTACCACAGCACGTTAGGTTCTGTGTTTCTGTGTCACACCTATACACATTCACACACTGGCAACCACATGTACACGAACAGGACAGTAAAACATACACGCGCACACACAAAAAAAAAAAAAACACAAATGGTGGGTTTTTCAGCTACACTTATGCCTCAGCATGAGTATAATGCCCCTCCTCGTCTGGTAAAACTGTCTTTCAAAAAACTTTCAAATATCTTCTAAAAATATCAGCGCTCAGTTGTGAACGGGAACAAAAATTTGCTAAATGCTCTACAGGTCTAACATGAATTAGACAGTATAGTTGAAGCTAATTAATTACTAATGACACTGATGATATATGACTTCAATAATGAGCACAGAATAAGACCTGCGTGTTTATACAGTATGTGTATAGAACTCTTGCCTCATTTAAATCAGACAGATGACGGCACCTTTGATCAGACCCGTCTGCACAGTCGTCAGGCACATGGTTGAAAGTGGAGCCATGTTAGTGCATAGTGTTGTGGCAGGGTTTGTGTGACAGGGTGCAGCCTAGCCTGAGGAGAGCAACTCCGTGTGGTTTCAGGTTGACTTCAGGCTTCATAGCCTGAAGGGGACTGAACTTGTGGGTGAAGGTGTCAGGCCTCACAGCTATGAGAAACAGGATGAGTGTTGCGAAACACTGCATCTAACAGACATTCAGCGTTACCACATATTGCAAAGAAAAAGTCATTATTATAAGAAAACAAACTAAGAGAATGTTAATGCATTCTGGATCCCCTTTTGATTATTGTATAGTTAGAATTAGCATGTCTTTTCCTTGTCTGTCTTTGTGTTATCTTTTGTTGTATTGAATTTATAAGTAAATATGTCGTAAGATGGAAAGAGACAAGTAGACAAGAAGATAAAAAGGGTCATTACAGTGAGGTGAAAGTGGAAATGGGTGAAACCGAGTGCATGAGAAAAACAGGTCAGTCAGGCATGAGAAATGCAGACAATGCTCGTGCTCACTCTGCCTCACACTTAATGGAGTCAAAGCACTCAACTTCATAGTGACTGCCTGGTGCTGTCCTTAAGTTCTTTCCTAATAAAAGTGATATACTGTCAGCGGGCCTTGAGAAGTACATTGTTGACCTAGTTTGAGGACATGATCTCAGCAAAGAAGTTTGAGTGAGGAAGGCATCTTCAATATGCACCCCTGCACTACCAACCAACCTTAACATGAAATGCAGTTTAGTTTTTTAATTAGTAATGATTTTAATTAGTATGAGTTAATGTGAATGGGTGCATAGATGACTAAAAATAACATGGACAATTTAACCTGTGTGGCAAAGGAAATAAAAAATATCTAACTTAATTTCCTGCTCAATTTAATTATTTTTAAACTGCAAACTCTTAAAATTGACCAGCTTACCCAACTCCACCCGCTACAGGTCCCTTATGTAGCATTAAGATTTTATTTAATTACATTCTCTCTCTCTCTTTCTCTCTCTCTCTCTCTCTCTCTCTTTCTCTCTCTCTCACTCTCTCTCAGGCCCAGAGTAGTTATGATGATGAAGACTATGATGGTGCCCAGCGCCTAGGAAGAAAGGCACTCCACATGGGCATAGCTTCTCTGATCATTGGCATCCTCATCATCATCATATTCTGTATTGTCCACTACACAACGGTAAAGTTATAACAGACACCCTTTCCGTAATTTTTCTCTCCCTCTCTCTCCTACAGTATAGTCACAGTTTCATACATACCTGATACACAGTACAACACATGCTATATCTTTGTTCTACAATTCTCCAATCTCATACTATTACACCAAATGCTATATATTTATTATATTAAGCAACAATTCTCTAATTTCATAAATCTTTTCCATCTGTAACTTTCTAGCATGCAATATGAAGCAACTTGGGAAAGCGATCCAAACCCAAACATCACAAGAACGAAAGACTTAAAGTATATATCCTAAAGGAGAAACTATTCTCAACAAAAGGATCGATGCCTGAGGACACATCAGAGAGACCGGACCCACACACTGGGGCAGGCTTGATCTCCCTCTCAACCTCTCTCTCTCTCTCTCTTTCCCTATCACTCTCTTTTTTTCCTTTTCCCCATTTCTCTCTCTCTCTCTCTCTCTCTCTCTCTCTCTCTCTCTCTGCCTGCTACAAAGAGAGACTGTGGGCAGGCAGCTCTGTTTTATTTTTAACATTCAGCTCAGTACCATTTCCAGCTCGTCCCTCCGTGATTCCAACTGAGCGAGGGAAGCACTGACTGATCTTGGTAAACTCACACCCAGCTGAGGATACCAGGTCAACAGAGGTGCCGTACATATGAGGACAATATACTGTACTTTTCACTGATGGTTTATCTCTACTGCTAAACACCTCCCGCTCCATCTCCCAAACTTTCGAGTCCTATCTCATTTTAGCTTTTCTGAATTTAACCAGGGAAGTTATGACACAAATTTGTGTTTTTTTTTTTCTCCCAAAAAATATAATTCTGAAGTTTTATATATTCATTTTATGCAATAATGCATTTTTCTTCACAATTCAGTTGTATCATTGTCAGGTTGGGAGCATAGAATACAGTACACACAAAACACAGTTTAGTTCTCCAACATTAAGTCTTAAGTGTCTGCATGGACAGAATGCACGCATAAAAGCAACAGAACATTCAAGTTTTTTAAAGTTCACTATTCTGTATATCCACAAGAGTAAGGAGGTGATGTGGCTGAATTATGCATTACCTACAGTAAGGATGTGGCAGAATTCAAGCCTAAGACATACTCCCATCAGTATGCCAATTAGGTATTTACTTTCATGTGCATAACCAGCATGACATTTGACCAGCACAAAACTTGTACCAAAACTTTTCATGTTTCTACCATCCATGTAAATAATGGTTTAACTACAGTTGTTCATTCAATTTGAAGGAAAATATATTGTACCGTTTTACGATATAGACAGTAGGTGCCATTTGCTGGCTGTGAATCATTGAAAGCCTGGCTCTTATTGGACATAAAGTTATTACTGGTTACTAGATCTTTTGAGAATTGGCAATGATACATGGTTGCATATCGTTCCTGGATATTTGGTGCCGCAGAACAGAACTGAAATTTGCTGGCTGTAAGTCTGGGTATTTCCCAGTCACAGATATACACAGTAACTCTCCACTGCATTTTGGCAATCAGTCAGCTGGAAACTAACAGGGCCATTTGTTAGGAAGTGCACTTTTAGGAACAATGCATCAATCCATTATCAATTACAATATTTTTTGAGATGATACAATGCAGACATTTTGCACTACATCATATTATCGTGGCCCAGTGGACCAGACTCTTTCATCTTGTGGAAGACTGTCGGACACTTTTTCTATTTGCTGATTGGACCGGTATAGTTTCTACCATTGTTCAAAAAGTATCTAGGGGTAGGACTGTAATGAGAAAAATAATACGGAGCAGAGGTATTGCACTACACAGAAGATGAATGATAAATGTAAAGATAAAGATAAATGTCTGAATGTAGAGTGATTTATAATTCAAGGTTTAAGGTTAAAAGCTCAAGGGTTAGGGTTGAAAGCTTTAAAACATGCTTCTGCATACTGACAAGTAGCCTATCCTCTTTAATAATACCATGCATTATGGAAGTATTTTTTTGGCTTTTGTACATTTTGTTTGTTTGTGTTTCTGTATACCTTGTACATAGTGATTTTAATGAATATATCATTATTCTCCCCAGTTATAGTTTTGAGTTATCATGCCTCTCCCATTACAGCAAATCCTTCATCTTACTTCAGTTTGATTCAGTGCATTATAGTAGGCCAACAATATAATTCTGTTCACTTGCAATATCTATTGCAATATCTTAGCCTCACAATATTCTCCTTTAAATTAAAATTACTTTCATACTTTAACTGCACTTAGTCTGAAACCACCTAAATTCACCAAGTCACTATCTCAGCTAAATCTAACATCATTATGCTAATCCCTTCTCTGCTTCTGACCTCTTGCCAATCACACAGTTTTTTCCTCTCTTCCTTACACCCCTCTCTGTCCTCTTTTCCCTCACTGCCTTCACACCCGCAACAATCTGCAGAGTCTGGAGGATCCTGTATTACGATATGTAATTTAATCACCCGCTGTGTCTAAATATAGCCCCCAAATTCCCTGTAAACCTGGTGCAAAGAGGACGATGCCAAGCTGGCACCTCTGATTTACGCCACGTGCACTGGCGCCAATGCAGTAGCCTATTGAGGCTGGTGGTGATGGTGTTGTTAATGATGATCATGAAAGGGATTTTGGTACAAATCAAATCACATGCTGCTTTGGACAGAGCAGAGTGGCTATAGACACAAAAGATGGAAACCAGGATTTATTTGTGATTTAGTATCTGTTTGATATTGTATGTGAAGACTGAAAAGAGTTTGAACTGGATAATGAATGGATGTTCAAGAATCTGTGATAAATGACTACTGACTACGGGTAATCATGACTGAATAAAAACCATAATGACTAAGAATCACATGGCAAAATCATGCCATGCATGGCCCTTAAACCTTGCCAGTATGTGCTAAATTCCTCCAACATCTATGCCTCCTTTGCCCACTGTTCGCACCACAGCCTGTGTTTATCTAGGTGAGGATACGATCTCTGGAGGCAGTGCAGGCCACCCTATGCTTCCCAGAGTGTTGTGTTGCTGTAGCATGACGCTGTGAAATGCTATAGCCGTGAGAATGTACCCCAGACAAGGGTTGGCTAAGATGAGATGCCGGCCCCTAATGTGCAGTTGGCAGATTCCATCAGAGTCCAGTTTAATGGGGCAAGGGGCAGAATAGGTAGGCCGTAAAACACTCCAGTCTTGGTATCCGTCCCAAGGAATCAGACTGTTTAAGGAGGAAATGGGTGGTTCACGTAGTAGTGGGTGGTCTGCATTGCCATTACTGAGTGCTCAAAGAAACAGCTAGATAACCTGAATCATAAGTCTGACTATTTTTAGACAAATTACCTAAAACTCAACTTTATATCTACCAAATGTAATTTCAGTGAAGTCAGCTGTGGACAACAGTCAGTTATGTTACTGTACGAAATGTTTTAAAGAGCCCATAGAATGCATTTTTTGACCATCATAAAATGTTCTTTGAGCCTTAATAATTGTGTATGCAAATTTGTGCGGCTGAAAAAGACCCAGGAGCATTTCTAGGCCGTCTATTCCATGCTCAGAAATGTATATTCATTAAAAATTTTCGTATTTCCCACCCTTTGGCCAGTTTCCCGCCCCGTGGCGCTGATTGGCTAGTTCATTGTGAGGCCTATTGGCTGTTTTTTCGCTGAAGCAGATTGGCTCCCTAGTTTCATTGACACTCTTAACGTTACTGCTAGAAAACAAATTCAACTACGTCTGACCCCAACTGTAGGCTATACAGACTGTATTCACTTCTCAAGTTCAGAGAACTGAGGACACGATAGTGTCCGTAAACGTTTTATCGCTCCCCTTTTAACATACCGTTCTATTTTATCACGCTACGTTTGCGCCTAAGAAAGTAGCAGGTCAATATGCTGCAACGGTAGCCCCAGATGGAGCCTAACGTCAAATTAGAGCTGCTCAATTTGTAGCATAATGACATTTGTTTTTAAGAACTTAAGGCAGACTAAAGAAGTGAACAGCCACTTGCAAGAATTCTGGCCCAAAGATAAACGATGCTGGCTCAACAACTTCGAACTTCATCAAGGAATCTCAGGACGCACAAGGATAGGTCAGTGAATCTTAGGTGAAGGGGAAATTTAGCTTGAAGGTAGTCTACTGCTACCGCTACAAAAAAATCGAAGTCTGACCCCAACTGTAGGCTATATTGACTGTATGCAAATTACAGTTTTATTGCTCCCTTTACCGTTTTAATTTATATCGCGCTGTGTTTGCGCCATACACTACAAGCAAGCAGCAGGTCTGTTTCTCAGCAGAAAATCGGTTAACTATCTGAGCTAAATAAACACGCAATAGGATGTCAGCCTTTATGACAACGTTATGCAGAACCATTTACAATTTAATATTATGTAGGCATAGGCTACGTTTTAGTTTCAGCACTAATGTCTGAGGTTATGAAATGCTATGATAGACGACGATATGCATCTTTACTAATTAACGTAGGCTATTACGTTTGTATAGTAAACATTCCAAGTTCACCTAAAACCCCGGTGTTAAAACTTATAGGAATAGAATAGAAATAGGTAATAGAAATGCAACACTGGGGCTATATAAGCACAGAAGCCTGGGGGAAATGCGACATTAGTATCTGTTGTTATGCTTGCTAGCAACACTTTAGTGACCGAGTGTGCAACAACTTTTCAAGTAGGCAAACTGTTAAGGCCATAGAAATACCAGTCTATAATGCTATGGTTATGGCGACCAAAAAACACTGAATTCTAGCGTGGTTACATACCAGCAGAATCGGTTGTTGGAGAATAGTTGAAATAGATCCTGGTTTCAGGCGTAGTGTTCGTGAACAGCCGGATTGATACAGTCCGAGGTTGGCGAAACAATATGGGGTGAATTGACCAGAGCTGAATCTTGTGGTTGTAGATAAAAATCAACTACTCCCGTTGAATGCGAGGTTCTTGAGGAAGGTAGTGCAAATTCCGGACAACCCCAGTACATCCTGGAACATTACACGTGCGTGCTGACATTTTTTTCGTATGTTCTCCAGTTAAACAGAAATTCAACATGCACTTATTTCAAACAGAAATTCAACATGCACTTATTTTTCTTAGAGCCGTTAGCCGTTCTCAATGTTAGCTAGCTATTACATAGACTACAGTGCATTTCTAGTCTACCTCCGAAGCAACAGGGGGCTGGACAAGAGACTGTTACAAACAATTTTGATTGGACCAAAGATTCTAGAGCTAGAGCTTTTTGGATTGGACAATGTAATGGAGGAGGTGTAGCTTTGCGCTGTCTACGTACACCGAGCACTAGTTTCAGATTGTTTTTTTTTTTCAGCCCGGCAAATTCTAGCCTGAAATTTACATATAGAAGGAGGCAGAAGATGGTGTTGGGAGTTTCGGTGTAGTCCGTTGGATACCTTAGCTACCTAAATTCAACAATAACAAGGTAAATGTGGTTTTGCATTCTATGGGCTCTTTAACTGAGTCAGAACTTGTATGTTGTAGATTATGTGGGCCTAAATGTATTTGTCAGTGTTGTCAAAGGTGTAATTCTTTGCTAGTTAGCCTACTCCATTCAATTCTGAGTTCCACTCTAAACTCTGTTTTCCTTCCCTGTTTTTCCCAGAAGTTAAATCGGATATAAATAAGACTTGATACAGATTTAATTTGCCAGAGTAGATAATTTTGTGGTGCACTTTTAACACAAGGGCCCTCCATCTTCTCAGATTACAGATGACGTTGTTTTCAGTCAAAATATTGTTGTCTGCATGGAGCAAAGTACATCGGAAGCGGAAGGTTTATCTTCATGGTTAAAAGTTAACCCATATGAGCTCTGGTGGGTGAGATCTAGAAAGGCAATGTAAATGGTTTGATTTCGGTTCTCAGAAAAAAGGTAGGATAGGCCTATGCCTCATTTATGGACTTATTATTTTCATTTTTAAATGTATGATTTGATCAAATCTTTGTTTTGATGTTAAAGCGGCTACTTTGAGCAATTTTACATAGGCCTAAATGTTACCTGGAACACCCAAAAAAGCTGAAAACCTGCTCTGAAATTTGACCATTACCTTGAGAACTCGAAAACAAAAGCCAGGGAGTTGTTTGCAGGCATGTCAAGATTGTCGACTAACATTAAAGGTTAGGAAAGGTTGAGTAGGCTAGCGTGGTAGAATTAGCTAATGTTACTCATTAGGTAGCCTAACGTTAAAGCTTTGACCCAGCCTGTAACGGTAGCCCTTTTCCATCAAAAATACTTGCTTTAATATTAGGATGCGCATCAAAAGTAAATGGTTGCTTGCGCAAATTGCAAGTTTTGCGATTATTAATGCTGATTTTGCTGCATTAATTCGTTAGGCAAATGTGGATTTATAGGCTAAACGCGACGCATAAATAATGAAAAGTGATGGTTTATCAAGTACCTTTCAGTGCAGTCCATTTAAATCCTGTATCTGGTACATCGATGGGCAATACCACCAGCGAGAGAGGCCATGGACACGGTCATGCTGGGGGTCATGGAGACAGACATCGTCCATGCACGGACCATGCAAAGGCTAAAGAGGAGCATCGGTCCAGTATCCTGATGGACAGTACTGAGGACGCTGATATGTTCCACGATGATCCTAAAGTGTGTTTGTGCCCTATCCAAGACTTCACTTTTGTGCACTCTTTTAGGCCCACAGAGTAGGCTACATAGTTTAAAAAAATCCTTTTTCTATCGCATATAATTCAATTCAATTTTATGAAGATAATCATGTGCGATATTCCCATGACAAAATAGCTAATGTTGCGCGTGCATTGTAGTTTTCTAACAGGCTACTCAATGCATTTCCTGAGATGCAAAATTCTTTTAAAATATTTTTGTTAGGTCTAAAATAGACTTTTGGCCCACAAGTGCCGTTGCTGCAGCCTACATCTAAATAAGGTCTATAATGTTTATTTGCATTAATTAGGCTATTAGGCCTAATCAATGTTTATTTGTATTAATAATTAATTGCAATTAATTAATTGTAATCATAAAGATCAGTGAAAGAATGTTAACCTGTCTTACTTATACAGGGCCCCGAGGCACATGAGTTTCTTGCATGGCAACAAGATCTGGAGTCAGATATCAAACATCCAACCCAACAGAATCACCCAACTATGTTCCGATGGACTGGCGGAGGGAAAGAAGTCTTCCTTTCAGGTTCATTCGACAATTGGACCACAAAGATTCCACTCTCTCGCAGGTACCCAGATCCCTCACTACCGTTCATCATCATTAAACCACCTATGTTGGAGTTGAATTGATTGTGTCTGTGGGTCTGTAATATAAATTGTGTGCTGAACAGTGCTAATAGATATATAGTTATTAAAGGTGCTCTAAGCGATGTGACACGTTTTTAGGACTAAAACAGCAAACATCTCCCCACAATCTGCTAGCTGCCTGTCCCCTGAACACACTGTAAAAATGCAGTCTCTGTAGACAGCCCAGACTCCACAAACGGCAACAAAAACACAGTGGGCAAACCTAGCATAACAAACGAAAATGAAACATAACAGTGTTCCAGCCAATAAACGACAAGAAGGAAATGCACGTTCATGAGTCTTTCAGGAGGCATGGGAGGGAGGGGGAGGAGTGAGCTATAACTTATAACGCTTGAACCCTCTCTGGAGCTATCCTCCGTTTTGTTTGACAATACTTCGAATGTCAACAAGAAGTGACGTGAAACAGCATCGCTTAGAGCGCCTTTAATAGGACTTCTCAGGGTTACAGACAAATGTTGCTCCTGAATGAGTATTCACAACTTTAACCACTAGGTGTCAGTGCTGCTTATAAGTTAAGTTAAGTCTCTTTATTGTCAATTTCTCTACATATACTGGACATACAGAGGAATCGAAATTACATTTCTAGCTATCCCACAGTGATGCGCACACTCATGTAGGGTTAAAAAATGTTTAGTCTCTCAGATGGTGATTAGTCCATGGTATTAATTAGGGTTGACTAAGGATAACCATAGCATTATCATTATGAGCCCAGGATGTAGTCACAAATCATAAAATCATGTGTTAATTAGATGTTAAGGTGTTAATATAGCATCATAATAAAGAGACTTAACTTTATAGTCCCATGATATATTCCTATATCATTAAGAGCAGTCAAGCTGGAAACTGGGTCAATCATGTCAGGGTTTCCGTGGAGATGGGTGCAGTCCACCCAGGAGGTTAGAGAGGCAGAATAAGGTGGTGGGGGACAGGGATACGGTCCTTGGATTGAAGGTTAGCGTTGTAGGTGAACTAGCTGAATTTAAGGTTTAAAGGGAGTTTGTGAAACAGCCAACGTTGACAGGTGACTTGTAATGGTGCACTACTACACGTGGTGGTGGTGGTGAGTCATGAAGGTGGCAGGAGACAACAGTTAATACAAAAAAGTAATTTAATTTAATGCATCAGATGCAGGAAGCACGAGTACAATCCAGGCACAATGAAAACAGTCCAGACATTAAGTCAGTTATACCTTCCTGGCAATCCCTCAGCCAGGCCACAAACTAGGCACCAGGTCCATACAAGGCGACACTGCATGACTATGGACCAATAAATCCCTGCACCTCACATCAAGCACGGTCAACTTTACACTTATACTTCCAAATACATACACTTTCAAACTTCCCTGACTTCTGTGTCTGTTCTCCTGCCTTCCCAATACTGGCTTCCTGGCATCTCTGGCCTCCCCATCATGGAATGCACCAGCCCCTAAATAGGCTGGCTAGTTAGCCAATTAAGGTGAAATTGGACTGAACCATTACAGAGGGGGGGTAGTCCAAACCAATGTCCCACAGTTAAAACCCCACAGTGCAACATGCATTCACTTCCAACACTGCTTTTCACAAATAGACGTTTTGAAAACAAGTTGAGACAGAAACATTGTCAACATATACACACACACCATAGAGACACCACACAAAATCAGAAGACAACAATGACAGAGAAAAGCTAAATGTTTGTGTGAAGTGAAAAGAGGGAATGGAATGGAGTGTGTTACAGTTTCAACAGTATTATTTTAGCAGAAAAAGTGTAAGATGTAAGCATTTATTTATTTATTTATTGATATTCTAACTGAAATACAATTTCCCTATATCTCCATTAAGTCAGCACAACTTTGTAGCAGTCCTGGACCTACCAGAGGGGGAGCATCAGTACAAATACTACGTGGATGGGCAGTGGACCTTAGACCCAACCGAGGTAAGAGTGATATCCTATTGCATTTCCTAGTATGATTATTTATTTCAACTAAACAGTTTTTAACCCATATGTATAATGAACATATGTTTCATTTTTTTAGCCAATGGCAGTTGGCAAAAGAGGCATTATAAATAATGTGATTAAGGTGAAAAAGACAGACTTTGAAGTGTTTGATGCCCTTAAAACTGATTGTGAAAAGACCGCTGATATGTCAGGTAAGTTTAATACAACTAATAGAACATTGTATTGAAATGAATTCTTGTATGAGCAATAATCCTGTGAACAGTTATGCACAAACACACATACAGAAAGATTTAGCATGCAATATAATGAGGTTTTGTACAGGCCAATCTGCACTCTTTATGGAATCATATGAGTGTTCAGTGCACAGTGTCTCATAACTTGTTGCTTAGGATGTGGGTTGTCATTCTGGGTGGGTTGCAAGCTTTTTTCTACCTGTATCAGATCCTTTGGAATTCCAAATTTAACTTTTTACAACAAAGGCTTATCATATTCACAATACAAATAGAGTAAGCCAATCATACCGAGATTTAGATTCTGCAAATGCCCAACTCTAATTGTCGGCCCTGCAGCCAGTTACTGCAGGGCCGACAAAGAAAGAAAATGCACAATACACAAAACTGTACTTCAGTTGGCTGTTCAATTCTAAATGTGTCCTGGATATAGACATGTCCCGTATGTTTTCAATGTGCATAATTACATTCTGTGATACTGTTTGGGTCGCAACTTACTGGTGATGGAAAATGGTAGGTCCTAGTTAAGAACTACTGCTTTAAAACTTTTTTCTCTCTCTGTTTCTCTACCTCTCCCTCTCTCAGATTTATCAAGTTCTCCTCCGGGGCCTTACCACCAGGATCCTTATACTGTGCGGCCCGATGACCAGTTCAAAGCGCCTCCCATCCTACCCCCACACCTGCTGCAGGTCCTTCTCAACAAGGACACTGGTGTGTCTGTAAGTGCACTGCCTACTAGGTTTGACGTAAACAGATTTATGTTTGTGCATGTTCTTTGATTGGAAGTAATAGATGTCTTCCAAAACCTACCTTTGGTATGTCCAATCTCATGTAGAAGTTCTCTCTAGTTCTTTATTAAAAATTTTAAATAGATGACACATAAGCCAAGTATTGTGTGCAGTGAAATATATGTAATCTCTGTTCAGTGTGATCCAGCTCTGCTCCCTGAACCCAACCATGTGATGCTAAATCATCTCTATGCACTCTCCATTAAGGTATGTTTGTAAGACTATTACCATCAGTTTAAAACAAAGTTGAGGTAAAGTAGGTTGTTCTGTAAGGGATAGTGGCCAGCGAGGAGAACTGAATTATCATCCAGGCCCAGTTGGTGTTGTCTAAAAAAAGGTCTGGTGTGTCACTTTGGTATACTCTAACGCTTCATGAGAAGAATGATTGCTGTTGCAACATTTGCCGTTTTAAAGAGAAAATGGATCAGTTCAATATTTCAATCAGCCAGATCTACAGGATCCCGTTACACCCTGTCAGCCAATCAGAAAATAGTATGTTTTGTAGAAAGAGTTTTGTAGGAAGAATTTACCATAAAATTCATAAATATCATAAAATTGTATTCGGTTGAAGGAGTGTTTTACTAATTATTAATTAACTAACATTTTTGATTAAGTTCTGACTGCTATTTTCCTTTCCTGACTAAAACTATTTTGCCTAAAACTTGGAATTTGGCAAAAATAAAATATTGTAGACTGCTAATAAGCTTCTGTGTTATTCTTTCAGGATGGTGTGATGGTTCTTAGTGCAACTCACCGCTACAAAAAGAAATATGTCACTACTTTACTCTACAAACCCATATAACAAGACAAACTAGGGTTTATGAACCTTTGCCAGATGTGTTGTCATATGTGCACATTATTTGTTGGATATCACCCTTCTCTGGGACTGTCATAGATCTCTTGAAGGAACACACCGCTGTTATTCTGTATTAAGCTACGGTATGTTCTTCCTATTAAAGGCCCACTATGCAACATTTTTCATTTAATTAATTATTTAAACTGATTAATTAATCCGTTTCATACTGTGTAGGATGCTAAAATGAGTCATTACACGGCGAACGAACGGTGTAGAATGCACCACCGTGGCCTATAGCGGTAGATACAGCACTTCCAATGTTCAGCAGCACGGTCCGCCTCCAATAGAATGCAGTGCAATACAATGTAATACAGCGGTCTTTAGAGGGAACTCATGAGAGAAAAACAGAACGTTGCTTAGCCCCTCTTTAAGTCAAAAAAGTTAATACATACCTTTCTCGTTTCAGTGTGTGCACTCAATCGCTCTGGAGTGAAAATCTCCTTTATTTTATGTCATGTATATAGTTACAACTACTTGAGTAACCGTATGTAAATAAGAAAGAAGTGGATGTGTTTGGGTATTTAATCCCTGTTTGGATCCCAATGAAAGAACTTGGCTAAGCTAAATGCGGCCCATACCACAGTGAATGAGTGCACACACTGAGACAGGAGATTTATGTATCAACTTAAAAGGGAGTAAAGGGAGTACTTTGTTCAATATCGATAATGGTGGTGTGTTCCTTTAAATCTTGTGGTCTGTTGTATGATACCACATAGAACAATGAAACGAATGCTTACTGTTGCCTTGGTTCCTAAACTGCTGGCCCTCTTAACCATTTGTATAATTTAATTCAAAGTAAAATAATACTCTGTTTAGTAATTATAATGTGACTGTGAAGTGTTTAGTGTGAGCACAGTTGTTAACATGTATATCAGAGATTGTTCATTGTAAAGATTAAATAGATTTTCAAACTAAGTAAAATTTTTACCTGTTCAAATTACTTAAATTTTGTGTGATTTTTGTAACAAATAAATAAATAAATAACAGACTTACTGAAGTCATGAAGCTTTTTGTTTGTCAAGCACACAAATACACTGCTACACATCTTTAATGAACATTTTCAACATCAGCATCACTTAATATTTTGTTGACGTTGGTAAATGTTTCATGTTATGGAGTGATGCCCTTTGCGAAGATCTCAATCCACACAGTGGACTTTGGGGTCAAGGTTCTTGTAGTCCTTGTTATAAGTAGAGGCATAGTTGGCAAAGCAGTGGGCAGCAACACGGTCACATTCACACACCGCAGCCTGACAAGCATCATTGGAGGCTACCCAAAAGTAATACATGGGTTGTTAGAATAAACGTCATGAATCTGGTTGTTAGGAAAAACAGCATGCTGTGTCACACCTAGTTCTATGACATGTTGGAATGATTTTTGGCAACATCCTTTTGCCCTGACTAAATACAACTGCATACCTGTTGCTATAGGTTAAAATACCTGTGATTTCTTTGTTTGTCATTATTTTCACAAGTGTAAAGTTGTGTCTCCACATACAGTAAAGTGTTACATTGCATCTGAGTGGTTTGATTTATACTCTCCTTACCTGAGCAGGTGACCTGTTGGTTGGAACAGGTAAATTCATACAGCTTGAGGTGGGGCACATCAACTATGGGTCTGCACTCTGGCATTTGTCTGCTGGCCGCATAACAACAATCATGAACTTGGCAGCACCTGAGGAAGAATGTAGGGGAGGGTAAGAAGGAGGTATGTGGGTGCTGTTTGAGAAGCTACTGTACAACATGGCACCATTAAATTTTCAAAATCGAGAGGAGGCATTTAAAGCAGGAAACATAAGGCTTTCGGGTGGAAACTTGACTACTGAAGGAATTTTCCATTTTCCCTGACAAAGTGCTAAATTCTCACATGGTGCACTGAGAAATCAGATGTCATATGCAGCGGGTGGATATTTGAGTGAGTTAGACAGGTTTTTTTCCACAGGTGTTAAAAAACTGTTCAAGGCCAAATTATCAACAAACACTAACAGGCATATCTAGCTTGCATGGTCTCTGTGTGGCTTTTAAGGGGTGTGAAAAATACTTACAAGTCGATGTTGTCCTTGGGTTGTCCAGAACCTCCAAGACCACACCAGCAGCCATACTCATTATAGATGAAAGGGTTGACCTGAGGCTGGGCACACTGGATCATCTGCCCAAACTGCCAGAGAGCATGGGGAACCTGGGCACCATAGGCACCGCCAACTACCACAGAGGCATGGATGAGAAGGGCAAAGAAGACCGGCAGAAGCATGATAAAAGCAGGATTAACCTGTGTTAATTATTTAAAGATTAATTATTTAATGTAACCCTTTACTTTATGGTGTTTACTTTGACTGATAGTGGTAGTGTGACTGATTCAGTAGCATATTCCTTTGCACTTGATTATAATCAGTTTGGTTGATCGTAAATCTGTTGTGTGTCAGCTCAGATATGCGGGTGGTTAACGCCTAGAACATAGTGTGTGAATGATTGTACCAATAGGCATCTTAAACCACCACAATTGTGAAATGGTCCTGTCAATGGAAACCTGAGGAATAGTGGAAGGAACATTTAATTCCATGTATAATCATATTTCTAAAACCTTTGAAACGGTTAAATTTATCTGCAAATTTGATACTTAAAGTAATAGTCTTGTTTGACATCATGATGAGCTGTGCAGCTGCATTGGAACCAAAACATTTATACAACAAAAAGAACAAATAATGACAAATAGAGAAAAAACTGACAAGAAAACAAATGTTAAAAACAGACAAAAAAATAAAAATGTAAATATGAAGGCAATATCCTGGACCAATCAATTAGGGAATGTAAAGGGAAGATAAGGAGAAGAAGAAAAAGAGATAGATCTTAGGTCTCACCTGCAAACACCACCAGCAAAAACAAGCCAGAGAAATGCATTATGTCAGACATTCAGTCCAGGCAGAGACATATTTTATAGAGAGGGGGCTAGGGAAAAGTGAATGATAAGGGGTGATAAGGGATGGGAAAATGTATATTTAGTAAACCTTGGGTAGGAAAGCTTGTTCAAACCTGCCACGTGCTGGTTTTAAGCTTGGTTTTATCATTTATGAATTGTTGTTTTGCTAATATTTGCTGACAAAGTAACATACAAAAGAAATAAAACATTAACAAAGACTTTTTGAAGCATATATGCAATAAGCTCATGCAAGAATAAAAGCCTATAGCAAACATATGTAAAAGATAATATAAAGTATTTTCTTCATCATTTTGCATATACTTATCATATTCAGCAAAATAATATAATACTAGATGATAAATAACTTTACCTTAAAATTCATTCATAATAATGAAAAAAAATATAATAATAATGGAATTATCTGTAATTCAGACTGTTTGTCTGTAAATGTCCAAATGATCCATTGTGTTGCTGTGGGAGTAGAACTATAACATTTTCATTGATGACAGGTGACAGATAAGGTAAGGCTGAAAATTACATCACCTGAAATAATGGGTGTGTACACAAAAAACACAAAAATACATCTCCATCTGGCAGTTCACAGCAGCCAGCAGCTGCCAAACTGGTTCGGTAAAGAGTGAAATGGAGAGAGAGAGGGTGGGGAAGGGTAAAATATTGTGTCTTTGGACAGAACAGGTTGAAAATACCATACAACATTCTAGACAGTGTCTACCAAGCAGCACAAGCTTTTAACATTTTTTCCACCTACTTCACCTGACAAAAGATTTTACAGGAATTATCTTGAAAAGAAAAGGTAATCATTGTTTCTTTAATCATCTGACTATAAATTATTAATTTACATTTGCTAAAAAGATTGATTAGATGTCTAGATTACCGTATGACTTTTACAGCTTGAAAAGAAAACTGAAGTAAATTATCTTCATAAGCGACATTAAGAAATAAGTAACACCCAGAATGTGAACAGGGAGTAATTTGAAATTCTTCCCAGCTCCTTCAAACCCTATATCCAGGCAGGCCATCTGCCAAAAGCTAAAACTGTGAACACAAGGAATGAATGGAGTCTTTGATAGTCATGACTGTAATATTGTCTTGTTTGGATTCCACAGGGTATTTATTTTAGAAGAATACTTTAACTACACAAAATGTCTTTTGTTCAGTGCTACACTACAAATTTAAAGGACACATTCAAAGATCAAGTAGACCCCTGTAATGTACTGGTATCGTTAGCCATACAAATATTTTTATTTTTTTTACTTACAAATCAGTTGACAACCAGTTTCAGTAAGTGTATATTTGACAGTGTCATACTATCATTACAACATTACCTAAATGTTTGTGTATTTATTGGATATTAAGTAGTACAGTCGAAACCAGATAAGACACACAAAAAAAAAATATTTTAATGTTGAACATTAAATCGGTATAACCATTTTCTGTCTTAGGTCAGTACAAGTTAGACCAAAAGTTTTGGTTAAACTTTAACTTAACACAGTAGTTGAATAATACTGAAATTTTGGCTCATTTCATGACAGAATTGGTGTAACTGGGCTGGAGTTTGTGGTCCTACTTGTATACAAGGACATTTTCTATGTATATACACACACATGCACTTGAGGAATTTGTGTCCTTACAGTATTTGGCCACTAGATGTCCTTCTCTGATAGATAAATAGACACACGGAGGGAGGGTAAAATCACTGCTTGATTGTAAATATTGTCATTTTTTTATTGTAATAACATTAGGTATCTATATTTTACTGGTATGTTGTGACATTTGACAGCTTTTTGACAGTCCAGTTGCATGATTTACCACTTTTACCACTTGCTTCAAAATACACATTGCTTGTATCTTAAAGGAGTCGTAGAATTTCAAACCGCTTTTACCTCATTATGAATTTGAATTTGGGTAGCTTAAGGTATCCAATTACTAAAACTTCAACACCGTCTCCCACCTCCTTCTACATGTAACTTTCAAACTAGAGATGACCGCGCTGAAATAGGCGAATCTGAACAGAGGCTCGCAGTTATGTAAGATCAGTAGGATACACCTCCTATATTTGCATAGTCCAATCAAAGATCGCTTAGAACCGTCTCTGATCCAATCCTCTGTTGCTTCATGAATTTGCCAGGGGAGGCCGGAATTCCGAATCATTTCATTCTAACCCTTTTAAATGAGGGTCACCTTCAGACGTACAAATTTGCATACACTATTATTATAGCCTCAAAGAACAAATTTCTGATGTTCTATGAGTCCTTTAAATCACTGGATTTAAAAATGAGGCTTTTCCCTCACTTCAATTTATTTATGTTTTCAATCAGGAAAATGGGTTCTCATCCTTCAATGCTCATCTTCTGCCTCTATTTACCTTTCTGTAAGTCTTGCTATTTTTGTGATTTGTTATTAATTGATACATATTGAAATGTTTTCCTAGAGGTCATAGCTGTTTGTTGTTCTTTGCTTTCATCCTCTCACAGGCTTGTCCATTCCTGAGCGCAGCTTGGTCCAGTTTAGAGAGATGATCAAGTGCACTCTGCCTGATAGTAACCCTCTAATAGACTTCGGAGACTATGGCTGTTTCTGTGGGCTCGGAGGGTCAGGCACACCAGTTGACCAGCTGGACAGGTCAGTGAGAAGGAAGGCGATAAAATACAATCATGGCCAATCTTGCCGTTTGGGTGCCATTTGGGAAATTGTCTTTTTGCAACCCTCAATTTTTTTCCCCTCAAATTTGTTATAATAATGTAGAGATTTTGTCTTTGATGAGCCCCAATAGTTTGTCCAGTCAAATGGACCCTATGCTTTTGTCATAAACAGTACACACTGCCTCAACATTGGATGTCTGAGGTTATGAATCAGAGATCAGTGCTCTTGTACTGTCATGCTGTTATAGACTTGCTGTGGTACACGTGAGGATAAAGTGATGCATAAGCAGGTCATGTAAGAACATGCACAAATTTAAAATGTAGAAGTTCTCAATGAAACTAAAAAGTGACAGCCTCACACTAAGATTAGAGTTCTCAATTTTTCCAGATGCTGTGAGGTACATGACAATTGTTATGGTCTTGCTAAGAACAACAGTGCCTGCCAGTCTACTTTTGACAGTCCTTACACAAACATCTATGACTTCAACTGCAATAAGACCAGCAAGACAATCACATGCTTAGGTGAGTGCAAAGACAGGAGGTTAAGGAACTGGGCTTGCTCAGGCTCTTTGGGTTATTTAGAACAGCCCAAAATGCACCCATCTGTATGTTTATCCTCTGATCTTCTGTCCATCTCTCTTTTGGCTTAAAACTGATCAATCAACCAGTCTGACTGTCTGTCTCTCTACCAGCCAGCAATAAAGAATGTGACCTGTTCATTTGTGAGTGTGACAGAGTAGCGGCCGAATGTTTTGCCAGATCTCCCTACAATGCCTCAAACAACCACCTGCCCAGCGGAACCTGCAGTGCGGCTCCGGGTCCATTGTCCCTGTCTGTCAATGCGGTGCCTGTGACTGCGCTCCTCTTCATCTTCCTGATAGTAATACAGAGTAGTCTCTCATTTTGATCACTGAAAACAGCATGCTTTCTATGTTACTGGTTACTGAACAATATTACCCTGGGGCATGTCATGAAAAAAAGATGATTAAGAAGAAATATCACACCATCCAACAAGGGTTAAGAAATGGGCTTTAAAAATGAACAGGATGTTGATGTTCTCCATTTTTTCTTTTAACTCATATTGTTATGTAGTTCTGTAGCCTATTTATTAATATTTTTATGTATATTTTTACATATTTATTTATAGTTTATAGGTTTATAATGTTATTATGCTTTATATTTAAATAATTCACTGTAATATTTCAATTATTAAACAAACAAAAGAGGTGTCTGTGGGGTAGATGACAATACTACAATGCAATAAAATGTATTTGTAAAGACTAAAACGTGCATTCATGGACATGGCTGAGAAATTTTACTTCTTTCAACATAGTAACTCTGTGTTTACAAAGTTATCTAGGTTATGCTGTGTTTTACACTGCTTTTGTTATCACCTAATACGCCAGCCACTGCAGTACCCTACAGAGCCAACTCTGGTGATTGTGAAACTAAACCCACAGTCTAGCACGAGTCTACAGATCTCACGTTGTGTGATGCAAAAATCCAGTTTGATGGATACACAGCCTTTGTTATTTCGTTACATAACCATTTAATTATGTGTCCTCTTCAGTGTTGTATAAAGTACCCAAATGTTTGACTTGAGTACAAGTACAGATACCCTACCAAAGATTACTTTATTAGAAGTTCAAGTACTCTACTAGCATGTTACTCAAGTAAGTCTAAAAGTATCAAATATTTAGTGCCAATAATAAGTAACTAATATAAGTAGATAAAGTAATCTATATCTAAATGTACTTAAGTAATGAGTGTAAAAGTACAAGTAGGAAACATGTAGCTTACAACAACAACAAAAATAGCAACACTGTTATACATTTTCTTCCATTAATTTGAATTTACTTGCAAAGCAAAGGATAGAAACCAGCCATAATCATTTTTGTGCATTAAGTAATACATGTGATTTTGATTTCATCTATTTTCAGTTTTGTTACCTCCACCCCAGAGTTTTACATCCTGCAAATGTAGTAACTGCAGAAATTGCAATAGAGGTGACCGAGAGAACCTTTTTACAGTATGTCACTCATAAGCCATTTAATCATATAAAAGACTATGAAGATGGTAAATTAACCTAAAAAGTTGCCTGGTGTGAGTTATTGTTTGCACTTGTCCAATGATAAATCAGCTTCACCAAAACACTCAGGTAGTCTACCGCAAACTTCAATTAATTCTAATACTAAAAATGTAGTGGAGTAAAAGTATACATTTGTCTTAGGAAATGTAGTGAAATAAAAGTAAAAGTCGTCAAATTCTTAACAACTCAAGTAAAGTACAGATACTCCCAAAACCTACTTAAGTACTGTAGTGAAGTATTTTTACTTAGTTACTATACATCACTGGTCCTCATATTTCCTTTGACTATACATATATAACAACTAAGGCAATAAGTGATGTATTTATCAACTTAAAGGAACCTGGGCTTTGCTTTTCGTGACAATGATGAAAAAAACTGGACCTCAACACGTGTGTGGTGAGCAAGCTATGAGGAAGAAACCAAAGAACACACACACACACTCTTCGCTGTTTTTTTTTTTACTATGCAGAGTCTATTCTGATTTTGGAGTTTTGCACACAGATCTGTTACAGACGGTTTCTGCAAATCATGAGCTAACAAGATTTTTGTAGATCAAGGTGTAAGACATCTGTTTACAAACCTGCATTAAGAGGAAAAGGTAGCATTTCTTTAGAAGCTTGTGCATCTCTTGCAACTCAGGTCAACCATTTTCAGGTAAGGATGTTTATATCACAAAAAGCTATTCTAAAATGAACACACCATCATAGTTTATGCTTAATTGCGACTGACCTTTGGCAGGTTTAACTCATTAGATGTAAGAAGTTATTCCACTCTTATGAGCTATTGACTTTACCAATTACTCTATTTATTTACAGGTTTGCATTTTAGGTTTATCATATTTCGTTCAATTAGCTTTTTAGATACATTAGATACTTCTTAAATGCTCATGGGTGTAACTGTTTCCATTCTACTATTTTATATCTTAAATGTTTTGAATGGTTGATCTTCCCAAGCAGCAACATGAAATACCCGTCCTCTACTTTGTGTCTGATTCTGGTGTTGCCTGTGTGTAAGTCTCATTGCCATTCCTATGAATCTAAATTAATACTACACAACCATTATATATTACAGCTGTTAAGACACTTTTGTTAAGCTTACTGTTAAATCAAAATGTGGAGGGTGTTGTCGATACTGTATAATTTATCTTATAATTTATAGCTGTACAGGATTTTTTTTCTCTTTTGTATTCAGTGGTAGCATGTGAGGGGCGAAGTCTCAGGGAATTCAGGCAGATGGTGGAATGCAAACTGCCAGAGAGAGATCCTCTCCTAGACTTCTGGGACTATGGTTGTTACTGCGGACTAGGGGGACAGGGAACACCTGTTGATGATTTGGACAGGTCAAGTGTGTTTAAGTCTGTGTGTCAGTTAATGCATGTGACTTCTTTGACCTGGGTGCTATAGGTTTTATGACATAATATATAATGTGTACTCATGTAAAGCATTGTTTGTAAGATGCAAGATGTGTGCACTGATGTCTGAAATTGTGTAAAGATTGTGCTAATGTGAATCTCTAAATCACTTACTAATTCTTCTCTCTAGATGCTGTCAGACCCATGATGAATGTTATGACAAAGCACAAAACCTTGAGTCCTGTGGCTCTATTTTTGACAGCCCCTATTTCAATATCTATGAATTTGATTGTGATGAGGACAAGCGGATTACATGCCTTTGTAAGTACACAAACAATACTACACACACTGAAGATAGGAACAAGCTTAATTAATCGCACATTGTCTGCTACTAAATAACAGCCATTAATATACTGTACTTTGTTCCCCACCTCACATACCTTCACATCTCAGCCAGCAACAATGACTGTGACATGTTTATCTGCATGTGTGACAAAGAGGCAGTAGACTGCTTCGCCAATGCTCCGTACGATGACTCCAAGAATGGGCTACCAGATGATGTCTGTAGCTCAGTTTCCAACGGTCTTTTGCCTTCACTCTTTGTGATGCTTGTAATCCTGCTCTGCCAAACACTAGAAGGTATCCTCTGGTTTTGATATCAAAACTGTCATTTAGGAACATGCATAAAACATGGAGGAGGGGATGGCACTCTCCAGTGCAGCAAATCACAACGCACCACCTTGCGACAACCATCATGTTCACCAATGGATACCTTTGAGGTCTTTGGTACAACAGACTAGAGTGGACCACAGAAGAGGTTGACTTGTGGGGCCATCTTTTCCCTTATTGGCAAGCTGTATTAGCAGTCACTTCACTGCTGTCTTTGTATGAAATTTTCAAATTCCATTTCCTACTGACAGCATTCAGGAGCCTAATGCTCATTGCTTAAAAAAGAAGTTCAAAAATACTTTGTACAATATCAATTTCTAGCAAATGTTCAAAAGTCAACCTAGCAGCTTTGTGAGGAAGAAAAATGCTAATTCATGCCTGTACATCAAACAGTTTGTTGTGCCTATGAAATCTCATGTCTATACTACAGAATTGATTTAGCTTTTTATACCAGCAAAGTATTCACTCCTACTTTTTAGGCTATGGACTATAAAAATAAGGTTGTCTATGCAGCTGAAGTTCATACGTCAAGTCTCCACCAATGATGTCAACAAAGCTTGTGATAAAATAAAAACAAAGAATTTAAATATGGTTATTTATTTCGCATCAGTTTAAGCAGAGAATGTGTCAAGATGGTCCAGAAGTAATGTAACCATTTCCATTGCGTGTTTCCAACTTAACAGAAACCACAGAAGTAAACAGTTCCGTTTTTACATGTTACGAGGTTTCAAACATGAGGTTAAGTAAACTGCAAAATGGAGTGTGGTCCAAACCTGGTTGTACCACCAGGGTATGAAAGGAAAGGGAGAGGGGGACTGTGGTCCCAGTTACAGGGTTCAAATAAGATAAACCGTATCTCAATTACTCTTCATGCTCTTCATAGCCGTCTGGGAGGGCATTCACTTCAGGGTTGTGGAAAAAGCTCTTCACACCATCACCCCAGGGGAAGCGCTGGACAACATTAAAAGTAAAGTTACATTAAATCAACTGTAACATTTACTGCGTAAAACTCCTCAGTGTACAGTTTAGCAGTTTAGGCCATATTTATATATGCTATAAATACGTAAAAACAGGGTAGACATGCATCATTCATTTAACAGGACATTTCCCTAAACTGCCTAGCTCACCTTGCTGCGGATGCGCAGATGACTGTAGGGTACAAATTCTGGTTTGTCATGATGATGGTGCTGCATTTTGAGGTACATATTTAACATGCACACACCAACTCCAGGGAAAGCAACCACAAAGGTAAGAATCTTCCACAACCTTGCTCCTACAGACATAAAGGCAAAAATTTGAATCAAGGAAGGAGACAATTTATACAGAGAATCAGACCTTAACGCATATTACAGTTACATTGACTGTCTAGTAATTGCCACAAATCAAAATCCATCAGTTAGTATTAAAAGGCCCCTCCCATTTCTACCACCTCTACTTATTTTTGATCCCATCTCTGTATATAGTTTATTTCTAGCATTCAGTTTTGCATGTTCACGTGCAAGTAGGTTGTCCTAATACCTTTAAGAGCAAGGCAAAATGCTTTTCAACTTAACCCCTTAAGGCACACCCGCCCATATCTGGGACGCACCCCAATAGGGGTGTGCCTTAAGAGGTTAAAGCCTAGTTCTTAAATCACAGTTTTAGATAGAGGTCAAGTATAGATGAAAAGTATAGAGAAGCTCGCAAGTAGGTATGCTAAATTCAAAAAATGTAGGCTTAGGGGTTATGTGCAAATGTAAAGAAATTAAGATGAATAAGACAGTAACAAGATGAACATAAAAGAAAGAAGGTTTGGAGAGGAAACTAAAGACATTTTCCCCAGTAATGGGTCCATGCTATCTATGTTGAAGTAAGGCAGTATGCATGTTTTGCCAGTAGGTCTTGCAATTGCACCACGTTAAAACAAGGGCATACTATTTATGAACAATTTTTAACCCTCTGACACAACGTAGGGCAGATGTATTAGTGTAATTCGCTCGTACTTAGTACGGCCTCAACTCAATGTCAATGTCTACCACTAACGTCATCGTCGGGATGTAACGTTAACGTTATCCCCACTCGAAATTAACTGCTTGGGGATACGAGACTGGGTCAGTATTTCAGAATGGAACCGAGTGGTACTAAAGACGGTCGCTGAAACTATCTTTGACGGAACCTACTAAAAGTCAGCCGGGTTAACTCGGTGTTACCAATTTAATTTTAAAACGTTTATTGATTCCAGGGTAGCACATAAATCGTCAACTTTGAAATAATTCCAACCATTTCTGCACAAAATTCTTAACTCGGTACTCCAGCCACGTAGATATTGAGATTAGGTTTTACTCCACACACGAATTAGCTGATATCTTAGACTAGTTGCTATGCTAGTTATTGTATACCCAACATAACCAACCTCCCTAGCGGACAAGGTCAACACTGAACAAACCGTAGTAAAGTGACATAAACAAACTCCGAATAATAAAATAAACTCATAATTATCATTAGTACACCGACCTGCATCTCCGTGCTCTACTGCAGCTGAAAGCTGGCGTGTCTGAGGCAAAGGAGCCCGCAAAAGAGCTCGAGATAGACGTCCGAGAGAAGCCATCTTCAATGTTTGAAAGGCTGGCGAGTGCGCGGAAGTGATGTAACATCGTTTTGCTCCCTTCTTGCTTAACGAATCACAATCTAGACTAGGTACAGATAGTGCCTCTAAAGGGCTGGAGGTTAAGCATACAAGCAAACAAAAAACTGAATGAACTGTTTAGTAGCCTGTAGGCCTACCTTAAAAAAACTGAGTTGTACTGCGGTATTAAAACTGCAGCGGTAAAACGGCAGATTTTTCTACATTATTGCACTAGGCTACTAGCCTACAGTATTACTTCAGTAGCTGAAATGCTATATTTTTCACTGTCAAAAATCTGTGTTTATGACAAATAGGGCCTACCAAAGCCGTATATAACAAGACAAGACATAACATATAGTAAGTGTTCCAACAGTGTTGTTTTCGTTGTTTTAGTGCAACACAAGATTGTAGCAGCAGTAGTAGTAATATAAATAGTGGTAAAAAAGAATACTAAAATATATAGCAGGTGTGTGCAATTTGCAAGGCAGAGGTAGTTGTTTTCAGTCAAGAGTGTTGTTTTTAGTTCTTAGTTCCGAGTGTTTGTTTCCTTGTTGGGAAGTGTGTGTGGGTTTGGGGTGGGGGGTGGGTAGAGACCAATCTGTCTTCTTATACTCCTGCCAGTCTTTTGGTGAGCCTGGTGGTGAGGGAGCGGAGACTTCTGTATCTCTTTACAGAGGGCCGGAGGCTGAACAGACAGTGTGCGGTAGTGATGCGTGGGTCAGGCTTTTTTAAAACCCGCCCCAACCCAACCCATCAGGAGATCCAAACCGCCCCGCACGACCCGCACAAAAAATGGTCGAACCGTGACCCAAATCCGACCCGACCCAATGGAAACAAAAAAGCCAGTGTGTCTACTGTCGCGGAACCTAGCTACCAGTTAAGTGGAGAGGACTAATTTGGAACAATGGTATCCAAATGACAACGATTTGCGCCTTAAAGATGATGACACAACTTCATGAACGATCGATTTGTCGTTTTTATTGAAGGATTGCCAAAAATGAAACACATTTTTCCTGTAGAACTACAAGACACAAGTTGTTCCAAGCTGTAACATAATCATGGCATAACAAAGCCAACCCAAGTTGTTCCAAGCTGTAACATTATCATGGCATAAAGCCAACAAAGCCGTGACATTTCAACAATCTAAGCTACCAAATTGAAAATATTGTCCGACTTTATTTATGACATCTGTTTGGAAGCACTGTGAAGGACAGCAATAGAATCCACTGTGCCAGGGTTTAGCCTATTTCGGCGCGCTTCCAGCACGCCACCTGCTGAACTGAACGCGCGCTCGCTCGAAGCGCTGGATGCAGGAACGCAAAGCACCGCTCTTGCCAGCATTGAGAGGAGAGGGAAATCATGACAATGAGCCTTCCAAAAGCCTTAGAAAGTCTCTAATGCAATATGCCTAATTCATTGCATTTTTACTTTTTTTGACCCGACCCGGAACCACCCGCACCCACAATACTTTTACCCGTAACCGCCCGACCCGCGGGTAAACCAGCGGTTATCCACGGGTTATGGGTTGACCCGCGCAACACTAGTGTGCGGGGTGGGTTGCATCATTGACAATTGTGATGGCTTTGAGGGTGAGGTGGGTGGTGTAGATGTCTTGCAGGGAGGGGAGTGGTCCACCAACTATCCTCTCAGCTGTTCTCACAATGCGTTGTAGAGCTTTTCTGTTGTAGTCAGTGCAGCTACCACCCCACACAGTGATGCAGCTGGAAAGGATGCTTTCAATGGTTCCTCTGTAGAATCTGGTCAGGATGTGTGGTGGGGCACTTGCCCGCTTGAGTTTGCGCAGGAAGTAGAGGCGCTGTTGTGCTTTCTTGGCCAATGATGTGGTGTTGGTAGTCCAGGAGAGGTCCTCACTGATGTGCACCCCCAAGAACTTGGTGCTGCTCACCCTCTCTACCGCAGCGCCGTCCATGGTAAGTGGGTGGTAAGTGGCCTCTCTGGAAGTTGACAATAACCTCCTTGGTCTTGCTAACATTTAGCAGGAGGTTGTTGTCTCTGCACCACGTGGTCAGGAGCTCAACCTCTTTCCTGTAGTGGGTCTCATCGCCCTTGGTGATGAGCCCCACCAGCTTTGTGTCGTCCGCAAACTTCACAAGGTGGTTGGAGCTGTAGGTTGGTGTGCAGTCATGTGTCAGCAGGGTGAAGAGCAGCGGACTGAGCACACAGCCTTGTGGAGCCCCCGTGCTCAGGATGATGCTGTTTGAGACATTGTTGCCCACATGCACCGCTTGAGGCCTCTGGCTGAGGAAATCCAGCAGCCAGTTGCAGAGGGAGGTGCTGAGGCCCAGTTTGTCCAGTTTGCAGATGAATTGTTGTGGTATTATGGTGTTGAATGCTGAACTGAAGTCTATGAACAGCATTCTCACATATGAGTCTTTCTTGTCCAGGTGAGTTAGGGCTGGGTGGAGGGCAGAGCAGATTGCATCCTCTGTGGATCGTCTCACTCTGTATGCGAACTGGTATGGGTCCAGGGTGGTAGGCAGGGTGGATTTGATGTGTGACATGACTAGTCGTTCAAAGCACTTCATGATGGTGGGATGGTCAGTGCCACAGGGTGGTAGTCATTGAAGCAGGCTGGGGATGATTTCTTTGGTACAGGTATGATGGTGGCAGTCTTGAAGCATGATGGGACAATGGCTTGGCTCAGGGAGGTGTTAAAGATGTCTGTGAAGACATCCTTCAACTCCTCTGCGCAGTCTTTCAGCACACTACCAGGGATGTTGTCTGGACTCGCTTATATCTTATAACATTTATATCTCGCCGGTTATTCAATTTATTGCACCAGAGATTGTATGTACTTGCTCCTTCAAAGGTCAGTTCCTTATGGCAGAAATTATCACAAACTCAAGTTGTAATATAAAAGAAGTGATAGAAAAGGTATAAGATTATTTTGATCTTGTGAGTGAAATAGTATAGTGCAAAAGTTCCTGGGGGTGCACATCAGTGAGGACCTCTCCTGGACTACCAACACCACATCACTGACCAAGAAAGCACAACAGCGCCTCTACTTCCTGCGCAAACTCAAGCGGGCAAGCGCCCCACCACACATCCTGACCACATTCTACAGAGGAACCATTGAAAGCATCCTCTCCAGCTGCATCACTGTGTGGGGCGGTAGCTGCACTGACTACAACAGAAAAGCTCTACAACGCATCGTGAGAACAGCTGAGAGGATAGTTGGCGGACCACTCCCCTCCCTGCAAGACATCTACACCACCCGCCTCACCCGCAAAGCCAACACAATCGTCAGCGATGCAACCCACCCCGCACACTGTCTGTTCAGCCTACTGCCCTCTGGTAAGAGATACAGAAGTCTCCACTCCCGCACCACCAGGCTCGCCAACAGCTTTATCCACCAGGCTGTGAGACTGCTGAACTCTCTCCCCTCCCGGCTCCCAGCCAGCGGAACCACCAGACTGGCAGGAGTATAGGAAGACAGATTGAACTCCACCCCCCCCCCCCACCTCCAACCCACATACACTCCCCAGCAAGGAACAAACACTCTGGACCCCCCCCTCCCTCACCACACACACTCCCCAACAAGGGAACAAACACTTTGAACCAAGAACCAAAACAACACTCTGAACTGAAAAATAACTACCTCTGCATTGCAATTGCACACAGCTGCTGCTATATATTCAAGTATTCTCTTCACTACTATTTATATACTACTACTGCTGCTACAATCTTGTGTTGCACTAAGACAACATACCAACGCTGCTGGAACACTTACTTTATGTTATGTCTTGTCTTATATATACTGTATGTATGTTATGTCTTGTCTTTTATATACTGTATGTTTACCTAAGTATAATGCCTTAAGCCTACTTGCACTTTTTTTTACTTAACATTACCTTATTGTTTAGAATTGTTTTTTTGTTGTGCATCTGCACTTTATTGTCGTCAACGTCTACGCATGGGACAAGTGTGAAACGCAATTTCGATTCCTTTGTATGTCAAGTACATGTGAAGAAATTGACAAATAAAACTGACTTGACTTGACTATAATATATAAAATAGAATAATCATAGTTAAATATATATAAAGTCAAAGTGATATATATGTATATAGGCTACACAAACACATAGATTTGTAGAATGTTAAAAACTGCAAAAAAGCATTCTGGGAAAGTGGCTAATATAGCTAGCAAGAAAGTTCCTTCTTGATTGAAATATGTTTGCCTTACCATGTGTTTAAAGGCACCCATGAAAGCATGTTTGCAGAACAGATTTAGACTAATCAAATCACATTGATTCTCTTCTATGTGGCATCGAGGAAGTAGAGTCGCTCTGCCCTTTCTGCTCTGCCCTATCTGCCAGTCCAGCCCAAATATTGTCAAGCCTGGTAGCAGTCTCCACATTCACCCCACCTGGTAGTGGTTACAGGCATGTACAGAGTTGTACATCTCTTGAAGTCCACCACCATTTCCTCAGTTTAGTTTTTGTCCATTGGTTCTGCAGTGAATTTTAATATATAAATATTAGTTAGTTGACTAAATAATTCACTTTTTTTGTTATAGCTGGCATGGTATTTTGGTAGGCCTATATCAGGATTATCTCTTGGTCCTGACAGTCATTACTTTAATATTGTGTTGTGGGCTTTTGTATTTCTGTTGTGGGTTTTTGCATTCGTGTTGTGTTGTGGCCCTTCCCAGCCATCACAATGATATGGCCTTAGCATTTGAATCATCTTTACATGCCCCTTTTATGCAATATACTCATGTGAGGCTAAATAAGCAGTCAGCAACCTAACTCAATCAGCAACCTAACTGCTAATTGTACAATATTTTAGTGTTTTTGAACTTCACAATTATCAACTTGTTGTCCTACATAACCTATAGTGCGTCTATGTGTACATGTAGCCTACCACTGATTGTTTACTTTAGGACCTCTAACATTTCCTGTCCTTTGATACCATGGGCAGGTTCCCAGTGTTATTTGTGACAGGACAGAAGGGCAATACTGACATTTTGATTTTCAACTGCCTGGGCCCAAGAACACAAGACAAGAGACGTGCAGACTGTGTGGACACAGGTAACTTCATCTGGTTAGAAAAGCATCTGATAATGTAGGTCTGTGTATTCAAGCACTGACAAAATGTTGTTCTGTTTCTGGTGTGGCATTAGGGGTATAAAAAACGTGAGCATTCCAAAATGTCTAGAGCACATTCTTTAACTGAAATTGTTCTTTATGCAATTGGTAATTGCAATAAAAATGCAATTTTTCTTTAACAATGTTTAGTTTAGTTTGGCATCAAATGTCTTATCAACACAAATGTTTGTGTCACAAAGTACTGGTCAGCTGCCAAATATCAGCCAATTGCTGAATAAAGATACGGAAATTATGCTTTCATGTGGCTGGAAGATTTTAATCTTGTGGACAAATAACACGGGTCATCTAAAGAGTGTCTTTAAAGTAGATAGAAATCATAATAGGGGTCATTATAAGAATGTACATTTTTGAGTTAATGTATTTGAACTTATAAAGTTATTTCCTAAATGTATTATTGTAGTATTTGTAGTTATATTAAAAAAAAAGAAAAAGAAAAAAGAAAAAACGTTTTGGAACCAACCGCCTAAAGTAATTTCTTCCCATTATCTGTGGCTATTTTCCAATTGTTTGTTTTAATGTTCGGCATTGCCTGCTGCTGGTCAGGATATTGCATCAGAAATCATGAATATACAATGACTTGCAAATTATACATTCTGCAATATGAGCCATCTGCATGTCAATCACGTCTCTTTTTTCAGTCATGGAAAGTGTAACCTATGACCGATTCAGCTCAGATACAGAAAATCTCCATCACAATCCAAAACTGATCCCTCTAAAAGGTGGGTTAGGATCAGGCAATTACTGTACTCCTTCTAGCCACCTGCTATTTTCTTATTTTCTGCAAACATTCAAATGTTTTTCTGTCCATATTCAACTATTTTTGCTTTGAAGATGAACAAACAAAAAAAGAACATAAGCCCAGAATATCGAACATAGGATTAAATGCTTTATATGATTTGCTGGTAAGATATTCTTAAAGGGATTATAGAATGCAAAACCACCCTGTTATTGTTGAATTTAGACAGCTTAAGGTATCCAATGGACTATACTAAACTACACGTAAATTTCAAAACTGTTTTGAAAAAGGCCAATCTGAAAAGAGATGCGAGGATACGTCACCTCAATAAGATACACCTCTTTCATTTGCATGGTCCAACCAAAGATTGTTTGTAAACGTCTCTGGTCCAATCCCCTGTTGCTTCATGAATTTGCCAGGGTGGGGGGCAAATATAAGATGCTTATGAATATATAAGATGCTGTAGCAAATTTGCATACACTATTATTGAGCCTCAAAGAACAAATTCTGTTGGTCGTGTACCAAAGTCCCTTGTCAGTGCTGGTACATCTACATTGCTCTGCTTTTAAGTTAATCTCTAATTATCATTATAAACTTGTTTATAATATTTTCTTTTTCTCTCCCTCAGGCAGACAAAACAGACTGGCATATGTCTTATATGGTCTTCTGATCCTTCTTTTACTCATACTTCTGATGATCACAGGAATTAAATGTAGGGTATACATATTACCCTACGCAGATACTACACAGATACCATCTACTAATTATTTAGATAGTATTTTCAGTGGCACACATAAAATATAAACTGTAATTGTTGAACTTAAAAAAATGACAATGAGGACTACTAACCATTTGTATAAAAATTCAATTTCTTTTTTACCTTAATCTCTCATTTATCTCTTACAGTCTCTCAGCTGAGCCAAGGTATCGAAGAAATCAAGATTTATCTGACTGCAGTGAAAAGCTCCTCCCACAATCCATTTCCAGCTAAATCTCCTCAGCACGGTCGGTGCCTACAAACTATTGCATCTTTGGATCTGTTTATTCACTTTTCAAATGAAACCTAATTGAAAGCAAATTGAAAGCTGGATTGAATCAGTAAAATGTTTAGGCCTATGTGTCATTCTATTTCCTTTGCATGTATCCAAAGCTAGTGAAGTAGATCTGTCCTCATCACTTGTGGCAGAGCAAGGTATGTCAGTGTTTCATAACTTACATATTTAGGTGAACCAGGATGATTATTGGTTGCGCACCATAAATGTATCTATTCAGATTTGATTATCACTTTCATAATTTTGAAATTTAAGGAATATTTTCTGAAGTGACCTGAGCCAGTAACAAAGTATCCTACACCCACCTTGTAAAGTACCTGTATATTTTTTCTATACAACTACAGGAGACTGTCCCAGTGACTGGTTGCTTTTTGAAAACCACTGCTACTACATGTCTAATCAGAAAGAAACTTGGCACAGTGCAGAGCAGCAATGCATTGCACAGCAGGGTTATCTGTTTGTCCCCAACACTTTGAGGGAGATGGTAAGAGCGTGACCTTTAGTTGTGCATTTAAAATTAATTATTAACAAATAGTTGATTGTGGTTGGGAATTTAATTTGATATGTTTTCCACACTTACATGATTCCTCACAATAACCTTTGCAGTGTAAGTGAAGTGGAATCTAAATCAACTAGGCCTACTAAAATAAAAAAAAAATCAGAACTATAATTACATATTTTTAATGGTATAGCTAAATTACTGTAATGCTTAAATAATTCCCACTGAAATATCACTTGCACACCACTTTAAAAAATGAAAGATTACTTCTACTAAAAAAATACAGTTTATTTCTCAGCCAACCTTTACTCTTTAACACTATACTAACTCGGATAGTAACATTCCTTATCAGAGACGTGAACAATATAAAGATTTCTTAAGTGACCAACTCCTTGTTAAAGTAATATGCTACTTCCCAGGAGTACATATCAGAATTTGCCATGGTTGAAAAGATGTACTGGATTGGGCTGGTGGAATATGGACATGAAGGAAATTGGACCTTGGTTGATGGGACAGACTTTGAGTCTGTGCCAAAGTAAGTAAATGCTACTGGAAAAGTGAAAGTGCTGTAAGTGCTGTAATAGTAATCGGAATTATGATTATGATACTTTTTCAAGACAGGTGACCTCAAACATCAACAAGTTCACCATTCTGCTGTTTCTAGTTCTTAGCAACATTCTTCTGTACCATACATGCGCCAGTAGGTGGAGGCAATGCATAATGGGGCCAGAGCCTTATACAGTGCTGTGATGGGGGCAACACATGCCTGCATTGTACAAAACATTAGTGCCCTTTATTGAAAAATGGCTCTGATGAGGGCTAATGTTATACAGGACCATATATAGCATGCAGCCTATGGTGCATTGCTGCTGGAATATGTGAGAAGGAGTAATGAGAATGTAGATAAGGATGATGTGTGTTTGACTTCCAACATAACAAACATGACTGGAAACAACTTGTGTTTCTTTTATTAAGTTAAATAATACATTAAATTAATCCAGCTAACAAATTATTTTATTAAGAAATTTTACCAAACACTCATATTATCTTTTTTTTCCTTTTATCTTAGATTTTGGGATGTCGGTCAACCAGATGATTGGCATGTTCGTGTCAATGGAGAAGACTGTGGCCAGCTCCATCCCCATTTGAAAGAGGGGCTGAGAAAATGGAATGATGCGGACTGCACCTTGAATTATTTTTACATATGCGAGGCTAAACTACAAGTATAGAGTCAATAGCATGTCCACAGTGTTACTGAACTGCACATTAATGTTCCATAATATAAGGAGAAATGTTCATAGGCTATTTTTGTTGCAAATCCAGTTTACCTGCAGATAGTTTGCATAATGCATATTGGGTGAACCCTAACCAGATACAGAAATTGAGAAACTGTTGGAGCTTGTGTAATTATGTGTACGTGTATGAGAAACCCCAAGTTACGTCACCATTTGGGACAGTGTGTGTGTGTGTGTGTGTGTGAGAGAGAGAGAGAGAGAGAGAGAGAGAGAGAGAGAGAGAGAGAGAGAATGAAATTAAAAAAAAATAAAAATGAAATAAAAATAAAAAGTTCACCTCACCTCAAGAATTCATCTATGCGTAGACCTACTGCATGGCTTAATTTCAGATAGGCCTACCTGGTCCAGGCTGCCATCTGCCAAATGGAAGTTGTAGAATATGCTAATTCTAGAAGTTTTGACCCTGCATGCTTGCCTTACTCTCAAGATATTCTCACATGATTTTTCTCTTGTGACCCACATTCCTCCACAAATCGCTTGACTGGGCCAAATTGTCCAAAACTCCGACACGATGCCCACGTAAGTCTTTGAAATTTTCAGTTTGTTTGAAAGTAGCCTACAACGTTTCAGGCATTTGTTGGGTAGTACTCTTGTCTGCTAGGAAATGATGTTAGGTTTCCCATCTATTGTTGTTGTTGTTGTTGTAAAACGCTAAGCTAAATTGTTGATTTTGTTCATGTACACTACGTTTGCATTTGAACGTAATTAAGTTCAATGCTTTCATGTGGTCAGTTTTGTGTTGCTAAAACAAAACAAAACACTTACATATTTTTATCGTGTTTGAATTTCTTGACTTTCTGATATTTCAAGTAGTGAAATTGTCACTATCATTAAAACGTAGCCACATACGGCAATGATAAAAGTTTCAAAGCCAGGCAGGCAGACTAGTAAGCTCGAGCGAGGTTTTTGAATTGGGTCAAACATTTTGTCCTACTAAAGTGATCGACAGGGCTGATGTAAACATTAGTTCAACTGGTACCCTATCAGACCAGTTTCAGACTGAATCTGTAGCATTTGGTAGAAATACCAGACCTAAAGTTCTAAAATAAGTTTAGGCCTAGGCTATAATATAACGCTAGCTTCAAATAAAAATATAGGCTAAGATGCTAGATGTGTCGTTAGGAACCTGCGTCAAGCTATCCTGAACTTCCGCCGTTCCTTTTTTGAAGTCCACAGCTTCCACCGTATATACGGTGCCCATAGACTTCAAGTCATTTTTTCGGAGCAGCGAAGAACATAAAAATAAATTTTGCGGTGCTTGCGCTGCTGAAGCTGTGCGGTCACCGCACTACTTTCATTAGATGCTACGTATGGTTATAAAATGTCTCCGAAAAGAATTTCTACAATATACAGTGTTATATTTTAGATACTATTACAATGGGATTCCTCTATGTATACATTTTGACATGCTTCAAATCTCATCTATTTTTGAGTGTGCCGTTATCATTCCATGTTAACAAGACAGGAGGCTCCAAGACGTTTAACTTCAGCCAAGAATCGCGACATTTTACAGTTAAACTGAGGAGATATAAAGACGTTGAAATTGCTTTCAATACATGGTAATTATGGAGGGTAACAATCGCGTAAGAACAGCAGTTTAAATAAATGGCATGTTTTCTCAAAGTAGCGACTGTAAGTGCGCACAATATCTATACAGAGGGTGTCCTAACATACTCCTGTATGACATGCTGGAGAAATCTTGAAGGCACAGGTAATATATATGCAGAAAATGCTTCTTTTCATAAAGGGTGCAAATTCGTATTCACGAAGCATTATGTAACGAGGCCATTGGGTGGCGACATAGCTCTTGAATTATCAGTTGTCCAGTGAATGCATTTAGAGCATCATGGATGACTGGTTAGAGTTATCCCCTCCCGATCCGTACTAGTTGTGTTATTGTGAATTGTGGGTTGTAGGTAAATTTCACAAGATGATTTAATGTCCTTATATAGCCTACAACTTTTACTTAAAGCCACTATGTGTAGGATTTATCTTCTATTTATCTTCGTCTTTTATTAAAAATATATTTTTTTATTTTAAAAATATAATGTAAAACAATGGTAATTACCTCCATTAATAAATTGTAGTGTCCCCGTAAACTTGGTAATATCCATTTATATGTAGATGTGGTTGGGTACCAAATGAGAATATCCATTTTGCGCCGCCATTTTCAAAATGAGGACCACCCACTCCCAAAAAAAGAAAAAAAAAAAAACAAAAAAAACGCAACAGACTGATTTAATATCACTGTCTGTTGTAGGCAATGGACACTAGTTGCCAGGTCACAACTTTGAGAAAAAAAGCATTATATAAGCACATTAAATCAATCTTAAAGCTAGACAAATTTTCCCGAGGCTCGAACCCATAATTCACAATAACATAGCGAGCACTGATCGGGGGGATTACTCCAACCAGTTAGCCATGAAACTCTGTTAGCCATGAAAATTAAATATTCACAGGGGAAGTTAGCCTGGCTAACGCGACTGATAAGCGGAGCTTAGTCTGGCCAGGCTCAGTTACTACTGAGATCCTGGGAGGCGGGCTTAATCTACGTCCATCAAATGCCTCTGTATTCTACTGGGAGAATCTACAACCAATCAGACCACGCAGTCTTGTTCAAGCTCGTTTCTCATTGGTGCCCTCGAGTTTGGGATAATAATTCCTCTAAATCGGCAGCCTGGCCATACTGACTTGCTCGCGAAATTGAATGTAGCGTCACAGGAAGTATGGGCGGGCCCAGGCTATGGGGAAGTGTTACCAACGCTGGAACCCGGTACAATTGATAATTCAAGATTCCACCCAATGGCCTCGTTACATAATGCTTTGAGAAAAAAACTTAGACAGTAGTTCTTACACGACTGTTATAGCGTCCATAATTACCATGTCAGGACAACTATTTTAAAGTGCTTGTATCTCTTAAATTTAACTGTAAAGTGTCGCGATTCTTGGTTGTAGTTAAACATCTAGGTGTCTCCTGTCTTGTAAACATGAAATGATGAGATGAAATGATGAGATTTGAAGCATACCAGAATGTATAGGCCTACATAGAGAAATCCCATTCTAATAGGGTTTAATATAATTCTCTACAATATAACACTGTATATTGCAGAAATTCCTTTGGGAGACATTTTATATAGGTAGCATCTAATGAGAGTAGCGCGGTGACCGCACAGCTTCAGCAGCGCGAGTACCGCAAAATATATTTTTATGATCTTCGCTGCTCCGAAAAAATGACTTGAAGTCTATGGGAACCGTAAATATGGTGGAAGCAGTGCACATAAGGACCGGTGGAAGTTCAGTATAGCTTGACGCCGGTTCGTTAGGACGAATTCTTTTTGATGAATTCCTATGTTGTTGCCAGACTAAAGCCATGACGGAGTTGAAGACGACCTAAATTGAAGTGGAAACAAGAGCTAGGCATCCGATGGCCAACTCACACAGTTTAACAGATTCAAAGAGGTGAGTCATTAATGGACTCTTATTATGTGTCGTCCCACGCTGGTGGAATGACCTACCAAAAACAGTCAGAACAGGGCCATCTCTGGAGGCCTTCAAAAAGCTCTTAAAGACCCAGCTATTCAGAGAACATTTTCTATCCTAGCACTAAAATGAACTGAAGCACTATCCCCTAGCACTATGCTCCTTAAGGTTTCTGCTATGTAGCTTGATTGTTATCCTCGTTTTGTAAGTCGCTTTGGATAAAAGCGTCTGCTAAATGCATAAATGTAAATGTTAATGAATTTTATGATTTCGCTGCCTAATGAACGTATGTCTTTCGTGTGCACTCAGTCACACACTGTGCGCAGGACTACTAGTCAGAAGTTTCTCATGCATCACTGGTTTTAGACACACACTTCTCTGTGTAGAGTATCATCTGACAAACATATCTTGAAGGTCTCGACAACCTCATTGGTATGTTAGTCTAGACAACCTCAGAATGTTAGTCTACCTTTGTTAGCATCTGAGAAATTTCTGTCTGCTTGGTCAAATATATTTTGTCCAGTGACTCAGGCTGTACTTGGGGAATTTGTCCAAAAGTTCACCCTAGTGCCCTAAATAATTCTGAAACCGGATTAGTCCAGTTATACAATAGTCTGATACTGAAACCTGACTGTTGTTCCCATTGGTAATTTAGGCAGTATTTTGGCCATGATGATTCAATACTGATAATTTCTTTCTATTCTTAGGTGTAATTATTTTCTTGTCTATGATGGGTCAAAGGTCCAGGAGGAAGGGGACCCCACACGGGAGGGCATATGCTTCTTTTACCCAGAGGAGGTAGGTACCCAACGCCAGTTTAGGAGTTTTAGAAAGGCGGTGTGGACTTGGCAAGGGGTGTTCTATCTATCTATCTATCTATATATATATATATATATATATATATATATATATATTTACAGTATCTCATAAAAGTGAGTACACCCCTCACATTTTTGTAAATATTTTATTATATCTTTTCAAGGGACAACGCTAAAGATATGAAACTCAGGTAGAATGTAAAGTAATCAGTGTACAGTTTGTATAATGGTGTAAAGTTGATGTGCCCTCAAAATAACTCGACCCACAGCCATTAATGTCTGAACTGCTGGCAACAAAAGTGAGTACACCCCTAAATGAAAATGTTCAAACTGTGCCCAGTGTCAATATTTTGAGTGGCCACCATTATTTTCTAGCACTGCCTTAACTCTCTTGGGCATGGAGTTCACTAGAGTTTCACAGGTTGCCACGGGAATCCTCTTCCACTCCTCCTTGTGTGTTAGACACCTTGCACTTCTCCACCTTCCATTTGAGGATGCCCCACAGATGCTCAATAGGGTTTAGGTCTGGAGACATGCTTGGCCAGTCCAGCACCTTTACCCTCAGTTTCTTCAGCAAGGCAGTGGTTGTCTCAGAAGTGTGTTTGGGGTCATGTTGGAATACTGCTCTACGACCCAGTTTACAAAGGCAGATCATGCTCTTCTTCAGTATGGCAGAGTACATATTGGCATTCATGGTTCCCTCAATGAACTGTAGTTCCCCACTGCCGGCAGCACTCATGCAGCCCCAAACCATGACACTCCCCCCACCATGCTTGACTGTAGGCAAGACACGTCTGTCTTTGTACTCCTCACCTCGTCGCCGCCACACACGCTTGACACCATCTGAACCAAATAAGTTTATCTTGGTCTCATCAGACCACAGGATGTGGTTCCAGTATTCCATGTCCTTAGTCTGCTTGTCTTCAGCAAACTGTTTGCGGGCTTTCTTGTGCACCATCTTTAGAAGAGGCTTTCTTCTGGGACAACAGCCATGCAGATGCAGTGTGCGGTATATGGTTTGAGCACTGACAGGCTGGCTCCCCATCCCTTCAACCTCTGCAGCAATGCTGGCAGCAGTCACACGTCTATTTTCAGAAGCCAACCTCTGGACATGACACTGAGAACGTGCAATGAACTTCTTTGGTCTACCATGGCGGGGCCTGTTCTGAGTGGAACCTGTCCTTTTAAACCACTGTATAGTCTTAGCCACCGTGTTGCAGCTTAGTTTCAGGGTGTTGGCAATCTTCTTATAGCCTAGGACATCTTTGTGTAGAGCAATAATTCTTTCTTTCAGATCCTCAGAGAATTATTTGCCATGAGGTGCCATGTTAAACGTCTAGTGACCAGTATGAGAGTGTGAGAGCGATAACACCAAATTTAACACACCTGCTCCCCAAGGACACCTGAGACCTTGTAACACTAACAAGTGACATGACAACGGGAAGGGAAAAGGGCTTATTGGGCACAATTTGGGCATTTTTATTTAGGGGTGTACTCACTTTTGTTGCCAGCAGTTCAGACATTAATGGCTGTGTGTTGAGTTATTTTGAGGGGACATCAACTTTACACCATTATACAAGCTGTACACTGATTACTTTACATTCTATCAGAGTTTCATATCTTTAGCGTTGACCCTTGAAAAGATATGATAAAATATTTACAAAAATGTGAGGGGTGTACTCAATTTTGTGAGATCCTGTATATGTGTATATATGTATATATACATATATACACCAGAGTAAATGGAGATTACCCTGCCAACACTATGACCACGCAAAAGCACTGACTGCACATAGGGCACCCAATGTTTCCTACAATAGCCAAATTCAGTGCATACTTAATACTAACATGCGTAGATATTTTCTTACCGTGCAAACATAAATTTCCCCTCACACACACAATGGCATGGAAAAACAAGTTAATTTACATAGTCCATTTCGTATTCAGAGAAGGCAGTACAGAGTGCTTTAGAACAATAAAGACAGTGAATAGATAAAACATGATGTATTAATGATTGAGAGAAAATTGACAAATTATGTGATTGAAAATAAAACATAGATCATGATAAAGCTAATAGAAATATTAATTACTTAATGTTCTTTTTAGTAAAAATCATCATGAGAACAGCTTGGTCATTAGTCCAGATTTGAAACTGTCAAGTTTGATGTCCTTTGGGAGTTGGTTCCATAGCTGACCTGCATACAGCAGTAGCTAAAGGCTGCTTAAACACATGTTGTTCTAACGGACGGTTTTGCAAATTCTTCTGCTGTGATCTGGGAGGTCGGTTTGTGATGTTGCTGAATCATATCAGAAAGGTATTTAGGTATTTAGTGATTGCTTTCATGTGACTTTCAGTTTAGCTGTCAAGTTTAGCTCGTCAATGAAAACGCCAAGATTTTTAACAGTATGTAACTTCTGTCTTGTGAAATATACAATAGCACCAGGACGGATGACTTTAATCAGCACTGTTTTGGTGCTGTGATTTGCATGAAAGATTTTGAAGCAGCTATTTGAATTGATTGACATTTTTTCCAGGAATTTCACCAATGGTAGATTGGATATTGGCCTGTAGTAATTATGTGCAGAAGCATACAGGTTATTATTTTAAAGTAGAGGATTTATATTGTGCCTGCTGCTTTCAGGTATGGACTGGAGGCTGTCGTGTAAAATTCAGATGTTGGAATATTGAAGAACTGAAATATTGAATTTTTTAGGTGGCTCATACTCAAGTAGGCAAAATTCTGACGACGTATTGAGATCTGTGTCACTGGTGATGGCAGATTATCAGTCAGCTAGCTTTCTACCCCCTGAATACATTGACACACAACACAGGATTTAGTACTCAAACAAAAATAATAGGAACAGGGGTATCTAAAACAAAACATGAGAAACTACGGCCAACCAATCGCCAACAAGATGATTGGAGGTAGTTAATGTACGTCTCGTACCATCTTGTTGCCAATTGGTTGGCAGTGGTTTGGTGTGTGTATATTTGTTTGAGTGTTCCTTTGAGGATTACTGCCCCTGTGTTGTCTTTTGAGACTGGGTTTTTCACAGTGGATTCAGGGGGCAAAAAAGCAAGTTGATCAAGTAGAGATGCCTACAATTTGAGACAAAAATGAAATTGCACAAAAATCCTGCAGAATCTCATGGAGCACCTTTAAAGGAACCTCTCTTTTCCCTTGGTGAAACACAATGTAGAATTGAACTTCAGTTTATTAGACATTAAGTTAACTGACTTTTTCCATATTCTACAAAGGATACTGTGTGTATGTGTTACTATTTGTGAATTATAATATCTTTGGGGTGGTAAATAAATGCGGTGTCTATCCTTTATTCTCTATATCTTTATTCTAATACGGTTTGTTGCCAATTTATTCCCTTCACCCAAAACTTAAGTGTTAAGCTTATTAACGCAATGTTTTTTTCATTGATAATTAGCAATTTATAAACAAGCTCAGATGCATTGTACCTACATTTTAATGTTAGTTAATAATCAATGGGGTTAAGGTTAGCTTTAGGGTCTTTTTGCTTGGGTCCTTTTGTATAAATTTGTATTTCTTGAGCCACAGAAATAGGGTAAGCACAGACCCTTATGGGACAGGAAAGGCCTGATTGTAACTTACTTTGACAAATGAGGAGTTAAACGCCTAGCCTAAAAGCAGAAGTCTTCAGAAATGGATGTTCTATGCCTCTAAACACATTTTGTATACATTTAATGCCTACAGGCGAAGGCCATAGCCCAAATTGAAAATTGTGACCCCTGATGTCATGGGAGTCATGAGAATGTCCTGTCTGTCAGTCTATCTATCCATCCATCCATCCGTCTGCCCGCCCACCCGTCTTCCCTCTTACAGGGACAACCTGGCTACAGGTGTTTAAGGTAAGGTGAATAAAACCCCCTAACTCAAATTAAATCCCTTGTCTCTTACACAGACTCCACTGGATCAGCAGGAGTTGCTTTGTGGGCAGTTGGCCGGTGTGTGTCGATGTGTATCTGAATTGTCCCGCTCACCTGTGCGACTGCTTAGGCTGCGCAGAAGCAAATTTGCTGTGCGCATGAAGGAACACTTTCTGTGGGTGAGTATCACATGTACTAAATAAAATTAGTTTTATGAATTAATCTTAATGTTTTAATGTCTTAAAGTTTTACACACTAGTTACAGTGTGTAACATTCTGTTTTAGAGCTTGGTAAAATGTCACGTTAGGGATGTATAGTAATGTTTTTGCAAGCAAGCCAACCTTGTCTTTTGAGAACAGTTTTTTTTTTCATAGTGTGTTCAGGGGGCAGAAAGCTTGCTGATCAAGGGGAGATGCCTACAATTTCAGATAAAAATTAAATTGCGCTAAAATCCTGAATCTGGGCTTGGCCCTGGCTATTTAAGGAGTGAAAACAAAATTGTTCTCACAATGTCATACTTTCCCATCCCCTTAAAATTAAGTTTTCTCTCTCTCTCTCTCTCTCTCTCTCTCTCAGGCTCTTAGTTGTTCTGTTGACATTCCAGATGTGAGCGTGTGTGAGCTTTTAGACCAGTTGATCAGTCTCTTCTGTTTCTACAATGGTCCTGTACATCAAAGTTACCTGGTAGAGTACCGTCTCTTTCTACAAATCGTATGCAAATGTCAAAATAAAATAATTTATTTTTGATTCCTATAATCACTCATATGGTTGTAGAACCAGAGTCAGTGGGTAAACTCAACAAATTTCTTGGAATTTTGAAGTTGCTTAGTTTGTTCATCCCTCGTCTACTGCTTTCTTTCTCTCCCCTTTCCTGATGGCAGAGGCACAGTCGAAGAGATCTTGCAGTGTGCTGGGCCAGTTATCTCACGCACCTGCAGGGAGCGTCCTCAGACCTCCACCACATCTTCAGCTGCCTGAGAACTATTGACTCCACACACGTATGTTTCCCAGTATACAACACCATACATGCTGACGCATACAGTAAAACTCACTCACTCACTCACTCACTCACTCACTCACTCGACTATCATTTAACTTCCGACAGTCTTTCTTTCTACCAATAAAGGGACATTGAACCATCACAGTGACTACAATCTTGTAAATTCTCATAATTTTTTACATACTGTACATTTAAGAGGCTTAGTAACCAACCTACCCAACATTTTTGTGACTGTAATGTGATTCAAGTGTAGCTGGTTGCGACATGAAACTGATCACATGGACCTCACATGGGCTCTTTACAGTATGTCACATTAAACAATTAAGCAGCATATGAAAAGAATTTACCATGAGATTTCCACACACATGAACACACACACACAACTGACATTAAGTAGGCTCTAAGTAAGGGTAATTTTGATCGCTCTATGTAATCTTTTCTCCTCTCCTGCAGATTGACCCACTCTTACTGTTGAAGGCAGCCCTGATTTTGCAGGCATGTCAGCGCTGCCCCCTGGTGTTGGCAGGATGCATACTCTACAGAGGCAGGTAAAAGCAGACTTTGGTAGGACAAATGTTAGTGTTTATGACGCATGCTGAAATATATAGTTCCAGTTATTGATTATGATTGGTTGATTCATGTTTGCTGTTGGTGTAAAGTTCACTGCTCTGATCTTGTTTTGTTTCATAATGTTGTGCCATAGGAAAGTAAATAGTGGCTGTGCTTATGTGTGACTTGTCAACCGTTCAGCTTGAGGAAATATATTTCTTGGCATAGGAATTGTGATCAATGCACAAGTCTCATTGTTGTGTCTTCCTTCCTTCTATGCAAGGTTTATGTGGTAACCATTTCAGAAAAGCAATCTCCCTCTAGTGTCCATGAGTGGTGCTGGTTTTACCATGGCTCAGGAGGTCTAGCAGCACTCTGCTTCATGCCTAACGTAGCCCACAGCTTCTAATAATTGCATACCTCAGTGGATTTTTTTATGTCATAAACTTTTGAAAAATGTTCAGCATTTATTATGTGTTATTAGAAGTGTTATGTCAGTAGTGTTATTTATCAATATTTCACTCTGATCATGACCAGCATCATGTTTTGTTTGCACATTATCAGGATAATTTCAAGTCAATAAAATTCATATCTCTTTTGTTTTTTAGGCTTGTGAGTACTCAGATGCCTCCTGATTTAACAGTGAAGGTGATGGTCCATGAATCAGAAAGCTACAGTCAAGTATGCATTTGTTTTCTGAATGTTAAAAAAATCTATTTATTTTTTAATTAGCTATCTGAGCAATAGTCAAAACTCAGCGGAATTGAGTACAGCAGCACCAAAGACCTTTTAAAACCTTAAAATAACGTTTTCAAAATCGTGGCCCTCTATCGGCTATAACAGCACTGAACAACTTTGCCCTATCAGTAGCAATCTGTAGTTCAAGTAAAATAACAGTTGACTTGCCTTATGGCAAGCTTCAAACAACACTGTATTTCACTGTATTAAAAATGTATTTTTTTTGACTGAGCATGACTCGGCATGACCATCAACAGTTATGTATGTAGTGACCATGCATCAGTAAACCATGTCATTTTTTTTTTTTTTTTTTTAAACAGGGCCACAAACCCACCATGTCCAATGGGATCAGTGGGGCTTGTGGTACACCCCCTCCCTACTCAGGAACAACACCAGTGTTTCTCACCGCTGCTGAGCTGAAGACACTGCGCAGCCCTCCTGTAGAAAAAACATGCCGGTATGACGTCAAGCATGACTTCAACTAAGAATTGACCAGAGCTGTAATCTTAGAGATCTCATTTTTTTTTCCGTATCCATTTGAATAAAATTATCTAGGCATGTTTTTTGTATGGACTCTAAATGTTTAGGTAAGTTGTTACAGAAGATGAGTTTTACTCACTATAACTTCATACCAATGTGGAATTCTTTTTAAAAGCCAACATACAGACCAGCAATTATGATCTCAGAAGCCATATTGCTGGATTCCTATGAAATCAGAGAGGAACAGACTTTTTACAGTAAATGATGCCACTGTTGCTGGTGGTTAAATTATGGTCTGAAAACTCCCTTAAGATGTTTCCTCTCCAATTGCTTTTTAAAAACTTTTAAAGTAAAACTTAATCCATCATAATTTAAAAACTTTTAAAGTAAAACTTAATCCATTGAGTTACATATAATATTTAGGTAAAAGTAATTAGTCTTTTCAGTAATGCATTATTGTCTGCTTTTCCTCTTTTTCACTGTGTGTCTGTCAGGTCTCACTGTACGTCCCAGCCTCCTCCTCGACCACGGAAGTCCCGTCTTCTGTCACGCACTCTATCTGACACTCCCCCTGCTGAACCAGATGCAGCTCATCTGGACCCTGTCCCAAACCCTTTGTCATGCCGCTCCTCTATCTCAGACGAGTCCTGCTTCAGTCCCTCACCCCCCGCCTCTAATGCTTTCTCCCCTCGAATCAGTCCTGTCCACCAGCCAGAGAACACCAAGTCACATGACCACAGGCTGTCGAATGGAGGCGCATTTTGGGAACTGAAAGAGGAAGTCGCTGAAAGAACGATGGCCAATGGCGGTAGGAATGTAGCAGTAGGGATAAACCAAAGCATAAAGGAAGTAAGTAGTGATTTGAACCTTCAGAATGGAAATGGGCAACACGCTAATGGATATCACAAGGAAACGATCTCCAGTGGCCACTCCGACCAGAGTTCCTGCGATGACGAGCTGCCTGATACAAGCCATCACAAGCTGCTTATCAATGGGTCTGGGGCTTCAGACAGAATGGAGTCTATAGAGACCATAGAAGAGAAGAAAAAAAAGATGGAGAAGGCGCACATGAAAAAAGAAAGATTTCAGATAGATGAGGAAAGAAAAGCAAACCTGGAAAACGGCAAAAGAAGGATTTTGATGAACGGTGGAGGTGCAAAATATGGAGAGAAGCAACAGAATGGAGATGCTGGGCTGCGAATACTGTCAGATTTGGAGGAGGAGGTGTTGCTGCCTATGGCATTGTATCAGCACAGGGTCAGAGCACTGGTGCTTGCTCTACTGGTAGAACCCCATTTCCACAGTGATCGAGCAGCGGTGGAGGAGGTGGTAAGTGTGTGGGGGTGTTGAGTACTTTTTTGTACCTTTTTATCGGTCTTTTAATATTTAATATCTCAAACATTTCACCTCTCTGGCACTAGTTAAAAGTATTCATATCATAATTATCTGTCAGTGAAATAAGTTTTATGTGTGACACTTCACACAGTATAAAGGAGTTTATTTGTTTTTGTGGTGTATTCATCCAAGATGTGTGGATGTTTTTTTATTTGTTTTCCCCCCCCCCCCCCCCCACAGTACCACAGCAGCCTGGCTTCATTGAATGGACTGGAGGCTCACCTGAGGACAAGCACACCAGCGGGGCCCGGGCCTCTTGGACCGTACACCTTTGCTCATTATGACTGCATCCAGAACACGCTTACTAGTAAGAGACAGTGTACACACACACACACACACATATATAACGGCTAATGTGGTGACTAACGGCGCTGACGTTGCTATGACCATTTTCTTTTACCTCATTTTTTTTTTACTTCTGTCACTCTCCAATGCCAATTTCAAGGTAAAAAAAAAAAAAAAAACTTTATACAAATATCACAAATACAGTAGGTACTCCCTGGCCTTCAAATACAATATAACTTACTTGAAGGTTGACAAAAGAAACACCAATGTGCACACATTTATTATGGATTTCTCAAGTTAATCTATATGAATTACCCAGCTGTTTTTAATATGTGTTTGTGGACATGTGCAGAAGTGCATGTGTCTACAGTATGTGTGATGTGTGTGTTTTTGTTTTCATTTCTATTACACCACTGTCAACCCACGATGTATTGTCTGGTATGCTTGTATGTCTGCAGCCAACCTGTCTGGGCGCTCAGTTGTGCCTCAGGACCGTTCCTTTGTAAGGGCCACAGCCCTTCTCCATTCCCATTTCTCCCAAACACAGGCTCTGCAGGAGGCCATTGTCAGGTCAGTGTGTGTGTGAGAGACAGAAAGTGTCTCTGGGGGGAGGTTCGGTGCCGCTGTTGTATTTAAACGATCATTGCACCCACACTGTCTGTCCTGATGCTATAACATTCCACTGCATAGAGTGTGATTGTGTCTTGTTTTGTAAAAGTGTGGTATCAGTTGTTGCATGTTTCTTTGGATAAAGGTGTGAACCAAATATAAGAATCTACTGTATGTACATTGAGGATTGTGTGTGTGTGTGTGTGTGTGTGCGTGTGCATATTTCAGGAGTGCAGGAGCAGCTGTGTATGGAACACGCAGCAGCGCTCAGGAGACCTACTTTCTGCAGCATGCCACCTCAGTGAGGAACTCTGGTATTCCTAACCATCAGGACAGCGCTTTCTCCTTGCCCAGCAAAGCCCGCCATCGACTGCTCAAGCATGGGGTCAACCTACTTTGAACATGCCAATTTCTTTTTTTTTTTTTTTTAAATGTATACCTTGTGGAGTGCTTCTGAGTTTACTTTGTTACCCTTGTCCCAAACAACATTTATGAAGCACACATTCTTGCCTTTATGCTCTTCTCATAATGGTAAGGGTTAAAGAATCCCTGACTGGTATGCCATGGAGGCCATATAAGACTGATGTTGTTATCAGCTATAATTAAAAACGCTCAAAAGGGCTTTCTTTTTTTTAAACTTGGAAATTCCTACATTTGCAGATCTTGTAAGCTGCCTTTGCATTTAGGTTTCAGTGCTTTCTGGTTGCTTTCTAGTTGATATTGATGGTGTTTATGCGCAGCATATAGCCTGATTGCTGCACTATGACTGGACCTTAGATCACTGCACTAGACCTCAAACTTTTTACAACGATGGCAGCTTGCAGGTGAATGGGTTTTCCAAATGTTTAAGATGACCAAAAAAATGTTTGACTGCTTTAGAATCTTGTAAAGCCAGCATATTTTACTAGTCAGGGATCCCTTTAACAATTGTGATGATGGTATACAGGCTGTAAAAAACCTGCGTAAAACAAGTTGCATGTTGTTCATTTTTTAGAAAAAAGACTTATTGTAGGACTATTATTGAAATGCACACAAATAGACATTCCTTTATAATCAACATAATGTTAAGTACTTGTTACAAACTGTTTTATAGCAAATGGTTTTTTATTTCTATATATGAGGATTTGTGTGACTTGTGTATACCCTTGCAATCCTGTGGATCTAGCCTATGTCATACTTGCTGTCCCCTCCTCCTTACTAATCAGAAGGAGGTAGTCCCTTTTCTATTACACAAGATTTCTATGGGGTATTAGACTTGACAAGGGGAGGCCTGAGAAATGTACAGTAGAAAGGCAGTAAGGCCTCAATATGTTGTCTTCGTTCATTCAAATATATTAAAGACTTTTAAGAGTTTATACAAATTTCCTAATTGCTAGAAGCATGTTGTTGGAGCTGTGGCTCAATTAAAATGTATTGCCTGGACACTATTTTTATCCAGATACCGAGGTTTTAGTCGGAAATTATGGTCACTCAGAAAAAGAGGTTGTAATTAAGCACTAACAATAAATGAATAACTATAATTTACATTATAATACACATTAATTCGTAGCATTTCTGACCCTCCTGTAAATGTGGAATGTTGTAGTGCACCTGTTTTCGGATCATGGACAGTCAACGATCTACTTCAGACAGGCCTCCTAAGTGTATGATGTATTTTCCACGTAATATGTTAAGGGCTATAGGCAGTTCTTTTGAAGGTGAGGTTTGAAATTGCTCACAGTCGCCTGCTGATATTCTTGACTGTAGAATGACCCTACGAATGCGAGTCTTGAAGAAAGTTTTACAATTTCGCGCAGTGGGGTGTCATTTCTTTTGCTAATGAGTCCCTTGGTAATGGTCCTGATCCAGCGTAATTAGGGGGTCATTACACTCAATAGTGAATGAGAATAGGGTTGCATCCAACGTACAGTAAGGACAAACGGGGAGTGTGAATTGGCAGGCTACTTAAAAGTTCGAACAAAACAGGGGGAGGAGAATTCAGGAGACGGCTCAAATTTCGCTCGACCTACTATCAGTGAAAGGGAGATGAATGTATAAACGCAGTTACTTTGACCGACATACCTTACCTGACTGTGAAGGGATTTGAACTGACCATTGGATAAAACATTGAGGAATATAAAATTACTTTTGAGTCATAGACCTGATTATAAACACAGCAAAAACTCTCACAACAATGGCCGCAGGGCGTCTTGCACAGATTGTTTTACTCTGTGCCGCGGCTTTTTCAATGACTGTGCAAGGTCGCGCGCTTATGGATAAGCGATACAAAAAGGTCGGGGAAAATAAGGATTTGCGGTTTAATTTGCACCGACGGTCTCGCCGTGGAATCTTGGAATCTGACGTTGAGCAATGTGCTGTTTTGACGGCACCGTGGAATGAAGCTACCGGGCCGGTGCACAACCAGGAAACATTGTATGGCATGAGGGTACACTCCATGCCAGAAGGTAGTCCGCTACGGACGATCTTTCCTGAGCAATCGCTATTTCGCTTCATAAGACAGGTATATCGATGCTGTCAAATGGGATACCATTGTGGAAGTGTAAAGGGGATTCAAGGCAGATTGCATCATGGTAGGAGCATCATTTATTTTGGATTTAATTGTTGTTTGAAGCCTTCCCACTGTGCCTTTAACTTGCTACTGTTCTTGTGTTCTATAGCTACATCATCAAGTGGATGTAGATGTAGATTTGTAGAACTGTTGGACTGAACTGAGCTGATGGATGTAACAGAAGGAAATCATCATAAAACATTTCAGTGACTCTTAGTAAATTTCAGAATGTTTGTTGACTTTTCATCACCATTATGTCTTTCATTTTTTTCCACAGGTACAGATATCGAGTTCATTCTCAGCCAGGACGTTTTGTCTGTGGCTGTCATCCGGGCTGAAATGCACCTTTACCTCTCAAATCCTCAGCATCTTAAAGTGGAGCCACTCATACTTTACCTGGATAAACGCAGACTCCCCACCAGGTGAGTTTTTTGAGTTTCATATTTTGAACTATGTGCATTGGTAGTTTTTTCTTGTTGTTGTTTTGTGGTAGTCCATTGCTAATATAGCCTATGCCTTTAATATTGTCCTTTATCCTTTGGTATTGTGCTAATAACGCATAAACAAATATATCAGCCTAACTCCTTATTTTCAAAAAATTTAATGGAAAGAGTCAATATTTTTGTTATTTAGCCTGACCTGTTTTCCCCTCCTGCTTTAGGTACCTCTCAAAATCCAGAGATGGTTCAGAGGAGACGAAGTTAGACCTTCTCTTTTTCTTCCAAGCACTGCAACAGGCAGTGGGTGGAACACAGGGAAGTCCCAGCTTGATACACATGCGCCGTGTGGGGGGCCTGACAAGGCCAGGGCCCACCTTGGAGCCCCAGGCAAGGGCCCAGGCACTCCAGGACACAGAGGGCACAGTATGGGGGGGAGGGGAGAATGGCAGACCCCTGCCTGAGTCATTGGAACTAAGCTTTGCTTTGCATTGCTGGAAGAATGGGGAAACGGTGCCATGCGAGAGTAATGGTGTAAGACTGCAGCATACACCCTTTATCACCCTCTCTTACAGATGATAAAAGTGATTATGTCAAAAGAGGCCATATTGTGTGGGTCTATATGCTATTGATCAGCATGTGTGCATGCTTACAAACACACACATGCACACAAACACAGTAAGCCTACATTTGGAGGATGATAAATGAGTACCCCAAATCCAGTGGTCTGCCCTCCATTCTCTCCACTAACAACTGGTGCGAATGGCCTGTGAATATCCCACCATTATCTGGCTTAACACTTAACACTCTCTAAATGCCGTCTTTTGTTTCCTAGCCCAGCTGGTCAGCTGCATAAAATTCACTTGGACCTTAAGTGCCCATTTTAATGGGGCTATTGTGCACTTCTCTGAAAGCTGAATATATTAACTTATATTGTTGTTGTTTTGTAAGTAAAGATGTTACACTAAACACTGTATATAAGAACAGATTATATGAACATGTCATTTTTAAAGCAGTGTGCTTACATCAAAACATGTGGTCATGTAAAGTTGTAAATAAAATAATTTTTGTGATTTACTTTTCTACATACCGTTGCATACTTTAATTCATCAATGCAAATTGTTATTGGCAAAGACAACCTAAAAAAGCTATTACCTAAGCAATTCCCACCATTTCTAACTGACTTGGAACATAGTTCAGATTTAAAACTTGCTTCCCCCAATTTACTGTATTTACTATGGAGAAATTGAGAATTGTTTTTACAACAGATCTTTACTGGCATGTACATGTCAGGTGAAATCATAAACTCAAGTCTTTGAGCTACTCTTTCTGTTAGTCCATTAATAGTGTCGCACACATGAGGAGATTCAAAATTGTGAATATCAACATCTTAACCCTATAGTTTCATGGTTGATAATACTGCCTACACGCGAGAACTGGTTTATCATACATACTTTATTTTGGTGATCAACTTCATCACCACACAGATTTAATATAACAATTGTTTTTAAACAGTCAGTAAGTTTCAGGTAAAAAAGGATTGCTTAAAGTGTCAGATAGATTGGCATTAACTGAAAACAGTTTGCCATGACATCTATAGTCTCTGAGCGCTGCTGTAGCAGGCAGCCCACTGCCCTGTACTCACTGTGTTCCACTGTGTGCTGTGTTTCCCTAATTCACGATTGTGTAAAATGCAGATACTAAATTCCTTGTGTGTGCAAATACACTTGGCCAAAATAAGCATTCAAAATTCTAAAGAATTATACTTCTAAGTGCTTCTCATCGACAAAAGCATTGTTGCAGGCTTCCCATGAAGTCCAGATTTTAGGATCACTGGTGTCATCCACAGTCAGGTTAATGTAACGTTTTTTACAGCTTCTGCTCCACAGAAAAGCATTTCTGCCTTCCTTGCATGAAACCACAGGTCTCCACAGGTTATCTTCCTGTTTGTCCAGGATGTCCTCCAGCTTTGCCTTGTCTTCTCTAAGTCCCTGTAAGCGACCTAGTTTGCCTAAGGACTGAGACAGATGCAGGCTGGATGTTCCATTTCCCATGGTCTGTGAACTGTGTATCAAAATATTTTAGCCAGTGATTTATACTATTAATTACAATACTATTGATATTGTGAAAACAACAGGGTTTGACATTTTTTATACAAATACAATGCACAGTTATAAAGCGGCATCTTACCCAAGTGTGGTAGGTTATATGTTCCAGTGAAGACTGCCTTTGAGGGTTTGTCATGAAATGAGCTACTTATATTCCATTCATGATACTAGCCTATCCCAGCAAGACCATTCAGGAGTGTGAACTGGGGGTTTGTCCCTTGCATCTATGACAGGATTAAAATAATGAGCAGAAAGAAGTAAATATTCAACTAGGCAAGAATAATACATTTCTTGACAAAGTGATTACATTAAATTAAAACTCGAGAGTTTAATACAACCTGACCTAATTATATTAAGGGGTTAAACTAATCACAGGACATTGAATAAATAGTCTGAAACTTGTCAGGTTACTAGATACTATGATTATGATTATTCAATTAGCCCTGTAAGAATGCCTTGGACACATGGTCAATTTCAGATTAAGTTGGCATACATGATGCCATGATGTTTCTGTTTATGAATGGGATTTTTTATTGTGATATTGAAAACTCCAGCACCACTAGTGGTGAAATGCTTTATCTCAGCAAGAAAATATCTTAACCAAATTTGATATGTCGATTAAGAACACTCTCTCCAGTATTTGGCTGTAGCTTCAATACATTGGTGCAACAAATTAAAATATATTTCTGAGTAGATTGGAGTTTTTTCGTTCAGAAACTCACAGCTTTTTGCTTAGCTTTGCTTTTTGCTAAGCTTTTGAACCCAGGACCTCTAACACTCAAAGCGAGAATCATACCCCTAAACCAACGAGCCATATGCAGAAAACAAATAGATTTTTTTTTCATGCAAAGCAGGAAGGGATGAAAAATGAACATTAGAGGAAATGTGTTCTATGCCAATCAAATGCTCTAGTCAGTGATGTCTGATGATAATCACTTCTAAGTTCGTGCTGCTTTTGAAATTTGTAGTATTCTCAAGATGTTAGGGCTCGTCCGGGATTTGGACCCAGGAGAATCATACCCCTAGACCAACGAGCCACAAAGAGGAGCAAAAATTGTATTTTGTTTCCCTGAAAAGTAGGCAGAAACGGGAAATGAGCACACCCAATGAACCTTGGAGGAAAGGTCTTCAACGCCAATCAAAGGCTCTACTCAGTCATCTCTGCTCATGGACACTTCTAAGAACATAGGGCTCGTCCGGAATTTGAACCCGGGACCTCTCGCACCCTAAGCGAGAATCATACCCCTAGACCAACGAGCCATATGAAGGCATAATAATACAACTTTTTCATGCAAAGCAGGAAGGGATGAAAAATGAACCTTGGAGGAAAGAACTTAGGGCTGGTCCAGGATTTGACCCCGGGACCTCTCGCACCCTAAGCGAGAATCATACCCCTAGACAAACGAGCCATATGTAGACAAAAAAAGAGAATTCTTTTTTTTCATGCAAAGCAGGAAGGGATGAAAAACAAACCTTGGAGGAAATGTGTTCTATACCAATCAAAGGCTGTAGTCAGTAATTCCTGCTTATAGTCACTTCTAAGCTTGTGCAGTTTTTGAAATGTTCAGTATTTTCAAGAACTTAGGGCTCGTCCGGGATTTGAACCCGGGACCTCTCGCACCCAAAGCGAGAATCATACCTCTAGACCAATGAGCCACAAAGAGGAGCAAAAATACGTCATATGTCATGGATTGTGATTGGTCCGCTTTACATCAATTCCAGTTCTCCGCCTTTCCAGTGTGTTGTGTGTACAAGACCGGCATTTTTAAACTCATATAAATGGCCTTATAGCTACCCATTCACCTGACAAAGACAGTTGACCATAGAAAGTAATGACCTGATAACTATGCTTATTAACCAGACAAAGCTTCCCATCAACGCATCCGACACAGTTTGGGAAGTTCCACAGTCTCCAGAAATCTCCGGCTATCGTTTCCCACTGGTTAGTTGATGGACAGGGCAAAAACTCGGGCTGTAGTGTTGTCCACAACGTTTTGTAAACATCTGCCACAATAGATGACACTGTGGATGAGAAATGCTTGTAGCTTACCGCTAGCTACAGCCTGTTGATTTGCACCAGAAGCCAATACTCGCAACACAACGACTGGAAAACACACACTCAAAGGACCCTTTCTAAACTCAATAACCCCCTAGCTTTGTGGCAGTGAACTGCCACGCGTAGCAATTACGCGGACGCAGAGGTATAAATCGACCACGGAAGTATAAATCAAAAACGTCGGCAAAGGTGTCTGCGACGCATAAATCTAGCTTTAGTTATCCCTGCTAATAGTCACTTCCAAGCTTGTACAGCTTTTGAAATTTTCAGTATCTTAGGGATTTGAACCCGGGACTTCTCGCACCCAAAGCGAGAATCACACCCCTAGACCAACGAGCCATAAGCTTTTAAAAAAATAGAGATTTTTTTTTCATGAAAAGCAGGAATGGATGAAAAAAGACCCTTCAAGGAAATGTGCCACGAGCCACAAAGAGGAGCAAAGATTGTATTTTCTTTCCCTGAAAAGTAGGCAGAAATGGGAAATGAGCACTCCCAATGAACCTGGAGGAAATGTGTTCAATGCCAATCAAAGGCTATAGTCAGTAATCCCTGCTTATAGTCACTTCTAAGCTTGTGCAGCTTTTGAAATTTTCAAGAACTTAGGACTGGTCCAGGATTTGACCCCGGGACCTCTCGCACCCGAAGGAAGAACCATACCCCTAGACCAACAAGGCAAAAAAATGAGCAAAATTTTTTTTTTTTTTTCCCCCTTAAAAGGAGGTAGAAACGGGAAATGAGCACTCCCAATGAACCTTGGAAGAAATGTGTTCTATGCCAATCAAATGCTGTAGTCAGTTATACCTGCTGATAGTCACTTATAAGCTTGTGCCTTTTTTTTAAATGTTCAGAATTTTTAAGAACTTAGGGCTTCTCCGTTATTTTAACTCCGGGACCTCTCGCACCCTAAGAGAGAATCATACCCCTAAACCAACGAGCCACAAAGAGGAGCAAAAATTTTATTGTTTCCCTGAAAAGTAGGCAGAAATGGGAAATGAGCACTCCCAATGAACCTTGGACAAAATGTCTTCTACGCCAATAAAAGGCTCTCCTCAGTCATCCCTGCTTATAGTCACTTCTAAGCTTGTGCACCTTTTGAAATTTTCAAGAACTTAGGGCTGGTCCAGGATTTGTAAAGAAATGGGAAAGGAACACTCCCAATGAACCTTGCAGGAAATGTCTTCCACGCCAATCAAAGGCTCTACTCAGTCATCCCTGCTTATAGTCACTTCTAAGCTTGTGAAGCTTTTGAAATCTTCGACCAACGAGCTATATGCAGAGAAAAAAAGTTCTTTTTTTCATGAAAAGCAGGAAGCTTGGAGGAAATGTGTTCTATGCCATTCAAATGTTCTAGTCAGTGATGCCTGCTGATTTTTTTTAATGTTCAGAATTTTTAAGAACTTAAGGCTTGTCCGTGATTTTAACTCCGGGACCTCTCGCACCCTAAGAGAGAATCATACCCCTAGACCAACGAGCCATACGAAGATGGTAAAAAAGGTAAAAAAGCAGGCTTGGATGGAATACGAGCAATGCCAAAGAATCTTGGAGGAAATCTCTTCTATTCCGATCTAAATGCCTTCACATACCCCCAGGGGTACTTGTACCCCCATTTGAGAACCACTGGTCTAGGGCATGATTCCCACTTTGGGTGTGAGAGGTCCTGGGTTCAAATCTTGGATGAGCGTGGCTCATTTCTCTATGGATATGATTCTTGTTAAGAGAATAGCTTTCCTCCCAGGTTCTGCAGCAGCGCTGATTTCAAATCCTTTTTTTATGCAGGGGTTAAAGTAGGTCGGTGCTTGAGATAAATTATTATATATTTCACAGAAAATAACTGCATTAATAGCCTATACATAAAAATACTGCTTTTATGGCATTGTAGCGTACTGAACAATTCAATATACTTTCTGTACTGCACACTGCATGCTACATGCTGTATGCTGTTTTAGTTGTTTTTTTCTGTTCTATTTTTCTAGGATATTTTACAAAACTCGGGTGAAATCTGCTTCACCTAGGTATTGAAAACCTTATTTTCTTAACACACTTGGATAGGATTTAAAGGGATAGTTCGGTTTTTAACACATTGAGCCCCTTTCACAGGCTGTCTAAAATGCAATAAAGTGGTTGACATCGGAATTTTGACGATTGCTTCTGTCTTGGCTATTTGGGAAATGTAGAATCACCTCTGCCTGCCTCCAAAATGGCTAGCAATGGGCATGTGTTGTGTCTATCCTTAGAACGCTGGTTTTAAAAAAGTGCTACTCACCAAGTGGTTAGTGGTGCTCGATGATGTTCCAAAACATGCATCGTAGCGAAATAAAGCTTCTGTCATGTTTTATTTGTCACTTTGTTTATATGAAGGAGCAAATAGATCCCTATGAGACTTACAAAATGGCAAATAAAACATGACAGAAACTGTATTTTGCTACGATACTTGGGTTGGAACATCAGCAAACGCCACTAATCACTCCATGAGTAGCACTTTTTTAAAAACCAGTGTTTTAAGGACAGAAACAACACATGCCCATTGTTAGCCATTTTGAAGGCAGGCAGAGGCAATTCTATATTTCCCAAATAGCCGAGACAGGAGCAATCATCAAGATTTTGGTGTCAACCACTTTATTTCATTTTAGGGTGTATTCACACCTGAAAAGTCCTATGGTCCACTTGTTTGGTCCGGATCATTAGCGGACTATTTTTTTTTTCATTTGGTGCGGTTTGCATTCACACTGTACTTTTTGCAAGCGAACTTTATTCTGTACACATATATCCACGTGTGTGACGATCGCTGCTCCCATTGGACAGAAAAGACTTGAGCACCAGAGTTCGTTTGGAAGCGGACCGAGACCACCTCAAAAAGTGGGTCTCGGTCCGGTTGTTTGGTCCGCACCAGGATTCGTTTGTTGTATTCACACCTGCACAAAAGGTCCGGACCAACGTGGGAAACAAACTCTGGTCCGTTTAAAGTGGACCAAACAGTGCAGGTGTGAATACGCCCTTAGATAACCTATGAAAGGGGCTCAATGTGTTAAAAACCGAACTATCCCTTTAAGTGGCTTTCCCACCCCAGTCCAGCTGATGGCGTTAATGCACCATTCAAGCAGCTGCCAACCCCCATGAAACGCGGAAGTAAGAGAAGAAGAAGGACGAGGAGGGAAACCGCACACACCTCCACAGCTCGTCAAGTAAACTGTTGACATAATAACTTAATAATAAGAAATAGCCTTACAATGGAAACCACAGGTAGTCAGCAGACCACGCTGCCAGAGCATGGAATTGGCGATATGTCGGTAGATGAGGGTATGATACTCGTTAAACCAAATGGTGATGATGAAGATGACGACGACACCTCTGAAGATGAACGAGAAAGTGAAGCTGAAGTTCAGCGTCTTGAGGAGCAGGTAACTTGGATCTTTACATGTCGTTAAAATTAACGTTATAATGTCTTGCCATCATTTTTGGAAGAAGAACCCTAACCCATCTACTTATGTTTGTAACTCTACACGCATTCCGTAGGACTTCTCATCGAAAACCTGCCTTACTTCCAACAGTATATCATAGACAGTAAAAGGGATAAAGTTGATTTCAGTAGGAGGCTGAAGATATATAATTTATTTTATAATATTTTTTTTTTAGTCTGTACGGCTTTGCCATTATCCGGACGAAACCTCTATTGACTGCGTTGAATCCAAACATTACGCTCCCCATAGACTTCCATTCACCTTTGTGATTTCTCATATATCTTTGATTTTAGCGCGATTTTATTGTCATCTCAAATTGTAGGCATTATACACTTTATCAAATCCGGTCCGAGTAACGTTACACTATGAAAAAAATAAGTTCTCGAACGAAAATGCAGGGTCTAAGGTTTGTTGTGTTTAGGTTTGTATGAGTGTTCGCTTGAGTATTACAGCTCCTGTGTTGTCGTTTGAGACCAGGCGGCAACATTCCATGTCAGACAATGAAGCCAAAAATGAACGTTCTAAAGTTGCAATACCACAGTCATCCGCTGGGGGCTGGCTGCAAAAGGGAGTCAATTCCCATAGACCCCCATGTTAAAAAGTCCATTTTCACAGTAAAAATAAACATATTTACAGCCTGGTTCAAAAAACGGTTTTAGTGCATTTCGATCATTTTTGAGTCCATGACAACTGTGAGGGGGGTGAATTATTTTTAAATTCATCAGCTTAGTGCACAGATTAGTTTTATCTTTAGCAAATTGAGGGATGATTGACAGCTGTCAATGGCCAATCAGAGCCGGGTTCTAAAGTTTGGGGTTGTTAACGGGGCCATCATCGTCGCCCATTCAAACCTGAACTTCAAGATCACCACTACGTTAATATTTCAGTTAATTTTGTAAGTGTCATCTCCTGTTGGTAACCGACCATCCAAGAAGGCTTCACATTTTATCCGGTAAGTGTCATTTCAGTCTTACTTGTCACTGTTAAAAAATATGTAGCATCGCTGCATATGTAGCATGTAACGTTAGTTAGCATGCTATGTCCAGGTCTTAAAATCATACAGCACCTGAAGTGAACCCAGCACGTTGATATCTGCCTCACAGTTGTTTATTTCGATAACGTTAGGAAGAGTAAAGTGGTATTACCTTTGCGGACTTAACGTTAAATACCCAGAGACATTTTAATAGGAGGCGTAGCATCCCTTTGACTAACAACAGCAAAGCTAACGTTAGCTATAACTATCCTAATGGAGAGTGTAATTTGTTAATAAAACGTTAACAAACGCTCTCTTGTAACGTTAAAACCAAAGATTGCAGTCTACGGTTTATCTGACACTTACTCTAAAATAAGACGGAATTGATTGACCAAATTCCGTTCCATCTTTAACGTTATGTGGAATTGAAGGTTGTGAAATCCACGCCATCAGTTGGGTCATAACTCTGCCTTGCTAAACTTGTCAGAAATGAACGTTATAAGAAACCCATAGCTGAGCCGTCGGTCATTGACATTCATTGATTATGAAGGCATAGGCTTTATTTACCTTTCGATTAGTTGGAAGGTAATTACTGTGGATTAAAATGTAATCTCTGCAGTGAAGAAATAGCATTCAGTTGCTGAATTGCATAGTTAGTTTGATGGGACAGCTGTGCACTGAAATGAAATTGACGTGACTTGTGGAGAAAATCAGACACTGGTCTATTTTTCTTGTAAGCTAAGATGAACTGGAAAAGTGCCCTTGTTTGTGTTTGTAGTTATTGGTCAGAATAATAGTGTACCTCTATTAAAGGGTACGAAGTGTTACACACACACTTGTCAGTAAAACATTTGCCTGGTAATTGACAGCTTGGCCAAACACACTTGGATATTAAACAGCTGGTTGTCTAATGTAATTACATTTTTTTTTCTCCAACATGTAATTTCTTGTTGGATTGTTAGACAGATTGTTCCAACATTTTAAACAAACATTACTTATCTTTTCCTGACCCAAACAGGCTGGACCCCATGGACAAGACGCTACAGCTGCGCAGGCAGCATTTTGGAAGGTACTGATCTTTGTTTCCTCCAAAGAAACCATTTAATGTATCTAACTGCCTGTTCTAAAAACATGCTTTCCCCCTCATACTGTATATATTTCTGGTCTAACTAGTGGAAACTGCAGAGCATCCGCAGGCCAGATGAGAGTGCTGAAATGAAATTGAACTAGTTGACCCAACGCCCTGTCTGACATTACCCAGAGACACCAAGATGGCCTCTCAAACAGCAAAAAACAAAACGCACAACATTTTGTTGACTTCATACTTATTTATTTTATCATATTTCTTTAAAGTGTCTTACTCGCATGGTTTTTAATTTTGGATGACATGTTCTGTAATTCAAGCTAAAAATATATGGAATTTCCGGTTCATGAAGTTTGTAATTAATAAAAAAAAATTCCAATGTAATTTCCATATATTTCAGGTGTGTGTTGTGTAAACAATTCCAACTTGTGTTTCAACTTACTTAATTAGGAAATTTGTTAAAGGTCTTGTGACAGTTCCAGATGTAAAGTTACATGTGCACTCTTCAGGTTTCAAATCTTAATTTAACAGAGTTACATGCATCAAAGATCTCTTAACCTTAAGATGGAATTGCCTCAGTGCTTATCTCAAGTCTTTTGGTTTGATTAAAGTAATTCCTGTGCCTTGTTCTAGGGCAAGTGGGTCTAGCCTACTGTGCATAGCTGCTACACAAAAAGTAAACACCAGTGTTTAAAAGTTGCATCCATAACATGAAGTTTGTGATGAAAGAAAAGTAGGCTGTCTCTTGGTCTTCATTTTCTGCTCCAACCCAGAACATTGACAAGCGTTTCATCCAACAGCGACCATCTTCATACAATGGGAACTGTAAAAAATGTTTTGATATATTATACAGTATAATCTAATTGAGTTCTGTCGTACAACACTTAGCAAGCTCAGTAGCTACAACATTCAGCATGTTACAAGTAAGGTGCGTGAAGAACAGTAAAGAATAATATTCGACTGAAATTAAAAAATGTTTTGCTTATGTTAAGCCTTTTACAACCACCTCGTAATGTTGACCGGTGTTATGTCACATTTTCGTCCTTGCACCTGTGATATTTCAGGTATCACAGGTATTTTCAGGTAAGCTTCACAAGATAGCATGCATAACCCAACCAAAAATGAGAACGTACACTTTCATTTAGCCCTCAATGTATGCCTACCAAACGAGATTACATTACAGTCGATAACGTCCATTTCAGCTTCACACATCAAAGATTAGGGGGGCTGGTGTAGGAGATGAGGTGGTGTCCATAGCTAACTTGCGCTAGCGCACGTCAGTTTAGCATTACTAAAACAATTCACGGCTGTGCCTGAAGAAGTCTGTTCTCAAAGCCTACTTATCGGTGATTCATACCGGACTTATATGAACAGTAACGTACAACATGTATAAAGAAGCTAAGCAATTTTCACTCACCAGCAGTTTTTTTTTCATTCAGCATGGGTTCACTTCACTTAGGAAAAAGGGGCTCCAGTTCCGAAATGATGCCTCAGCGTTCTCAGGGTAGCACCGGCTCCACCTGTTATCCTTAATTGGACGGACCCGGCGTAGGCGGGTTTAGAACGTTGACTTAACCGTCCAAGATGGCAGCGCCCATAACCCCCGATTTTGGCTTCATTTTCACTGTTAAGGAATTCTATGGGTGACGTCACAGATGCTTTGTCCATTTATTATATACAGTCTATGTTTGAGACCCTTTTTCATAGTATATTCAGGACCGGCGTCAAGCTATCCTGAACTTCCGCCATTCCTTTTTTGAAGTCCACAGCTTACACCGTGTATACGGTGCCCATGGACTTCAAGTCATTTTTTCGGAGCAGCGAAGAACATTAAAGAAAATTTGCGGTGCTTGCGCTGCTGAAGCTGTGCGGTCACCGCACTACTTTCATTAGATGCTACGTCTGGTTATAAAATGTCTCCGAAAAGAATTTCTGCAATATACAGTGTTATATTTTAGATACATATATAACCCTATTACAATGGGATTTCTCTATGTATACATTTTGACATGCTTCAAATCTCATCTATTTTTGAGTGTGCCGTTATCATTCCATGTTAACAAGACAGGAGGCTCCCAGACGTTTAACTTCAGCCAAGAATCGCGACATTTTACAGTTAAACTCAAGAGATATAAAGATGTTGAAATTGCTTTCATTACATTGTAATTATGGAGGGTAACAATCGCGTATGAACAGCTGTTTAAATAAAAGCCATGTTTTCTCAAAGTAGCGACTGTAAGTGCGCACAATATCTATACAGAGGGTGTCCTAACATACTCCTGTATGACATGCTGGAGAAATCTTGAAGGCACAGGTAATATATATGCAGAAAATGCTTCATTTCATAAAGGGTGCAAATTCGTTTCACGAAGCATTATGTCACGAGGCCATTGGGTGGCGACATACTTCTTGAATTATCAGTTGTCAATGCCTTTGGTACCACAGCTTCATGGTTGACTGGTTAGAGTTATCCCCTCCCGTTCGGAACTCGTTGTGTCATTGTGAATTGTGGGTTCGAGCCTCGGGCAAATTTCACTAGGCTAGATGACTTCATGTGCTTATATAGCCTACAACTTCTACTTTAATCAAAAAATATTTTGTTCAATAAGAAAGTAAGACTTCCCCATATCTTTCTTTATTTTTGCTCAAGACATCTTACTAAGCACAATTTTGTTTCTGTGCTGGCAGATAATTTCACCTTAAATTAATTTTTTTTTTTCCAAAAAGAGTAGGCTATGTATTTTTTCTTGTTATGGAAAATGTATTTGTTTGTAGAATCTACAAACAAAAAAAAAACTAAAGAAAGAAAAAAAACGCAACAGACTGATTTAATATCACTGTCCGTTGTAGGCCATGGACACTAGTCGCCAGGTCATCACTTTGAGAAAAAAAGCATTATATAAGCACATTAAATCAGTCTCAAAGCTAGTGAAATTTGCCCGAGGCTCGAACCCACAATTCACAATAACAGCGAGCACGGATCGTGGGAGAAGTTCTCTAACCAGTTATCTATGAAGCTCTGATACAAATGGCATTTACTGGGGAAGTGTTACCAACGCTGGAACCCGGTACAATTGCTAATTCAAGAGCTATGTCGCCACCCAATGGCCTTGTTACATAATGCTTTGTGAACACGAATTTGCACCCTTTATGAAATGAAGCATTTTCTGCATATATATTACCTGTGCCTTCAATATTTTTCCAGCATGTCATTCAGGAGTATATTAGAACACCCCCTGTATAGATATTGTGCGCACTTACAGTCGCCACTTTGAGAAAAAAAGCATTTTACACGATTGTTAGCGTCCATAATTACCATGTCAGGACAACTATTTAAAAGTGGTTGTATCTCTTAAATTTAACTGTAAAGTGTCGCGGTTCTTGGTTGTAGTTAAACGTCTGGGTGCCTCCTGTCTTGTAAACATGAAATGATAATGGCACACTCAAAAATAGAAGAGATTTGATGCATGTCAGAATGTATACATAGAGAAATCCCATTGTAATAGGGTTTAATATAATTCTCTACAGTATAACACTGTATATTGCAGAAATTGTTTTGGGAGACATTTTATAACTATTGGTAGCATCTAATGAGAGTAGCGCTGTGACCGCACAGCTTCAACAGCGCGAGCATCGCAAAATATTTTGCATGCTCTTCGCTGCTCCGAAAAAATGACTTGAAGTCTATGGGAACCGTAAATACGATGGAAGCAGTGCACATCAAAAAATGACCGGTGGAAGTTCAGGATAGCTTGACTCCTGAAGTATATTCAGGGGGCAGAAAGCTAGCCAATCAAGGAGAGATACCTACGATTTGGGAGAAAAATAAAATCGTGCACCTTTAATACAGAGACCATTTAACTTTTATAATACACTTTAGATAATGTAGAATAATAGAGATGTGTCTATACAACTAAATTTTCAGAAATCTAGAGTGGATGTTGATATATTACATCTCCAAAGCCCAGATACAGTAACATAGTTTCAGCATTTGTAATGCTCTAATCTCACTTTTGGGACTTAATTTTCCCAAACACATACCTTTTTGAAGTACATATTTGACCACTAATTAATGAAGTTTTAAAAGCAAAATTGTTCAATTGGTTTATCATGAAGTTAAGTTACTAGTGTGTGTCTAATTAAACACATTACATTTTTTTTACCACAAAATGGTGCAGCTCTAAAGCTGACCCCACACTACACGATTTTATCTTCAAAGATTTTTAAAATCAGGACCACACCACACACATTCTCTCCCTGATCGTGTAAAATTTGAACGCTGAAGGTAACAGCGCACACTACAAGACAATCGCTCCATTTTAACATTTGGTCAGACTCATCATTTACGCTCAATTTTTATATTGGCAGATTAAGTTTGTGTTGACGGTAGCAAAACTATTTAGGCTACTGCCCAAGATCCTACTGAGACCAGGTTTTTTCATAGTGTATTCAGGGGGAAAGCTAGCCAATCAGGGGGAGATTGCTATGATTTGACATAAAAATCGTGCTTAAGTCCTGCAACATCTCATAGAGCACCTTTAAAGCAACACCAAGAAGTTTCAAAATCACATTCTCTAATGTTGGAAGCTGTAGTTTTTCAAAAT
>JAGFZM010000030.1:740030-779088 GCA_017657215.1 Limnothrissa miodon
GTTTCCATGGAAAGTTTCCGGAAAGTTTCCAGAAATTTACCGGAAATGTTCCACCCCTTTGCAACCCTAAATACTAATAATACATAAACAAAGACAAAAAATTATTTTGAATCTATTTGAGTGCCCCAGTGATGCCACCTCCGCTAAACTTAATGGGACCTCTGAGCTCGGAAATAATGAATGCGTTTCAATGAGCACAAAGTAGCTATTTTCTGGTCCCAGTCGTCGTATGTCCCTGATATGAAATATGATGATTGTGGATACAAATGATGTTTTTTCATGTAAAACATTTGGCCCTTTGTTGTGCTATTGTTCAGATAAAAGCTGTAGCGAAAACAAAAATTAGGGACTATGTTGCGTTGTTGACGTCACATCATCACTCGTTCTCATAGTGTCAATCCTGACAAACAAAATGCTGGCTTAAACGGATCAGGTAAGATATATGTTATGAGCGATTTTAGCTAATTTAATATAGGTGCCCAGTGTTTCCCACAGATCTGAAGGCAATGTGTGGTGGTGGGGCTGTCTGACTGGGGTTGGGCACACCGGACACACACTCGACACCCCCCACAGACACGCACACACAGACACACACTCAGGCAGGTTTACAGTGGTGTACTTCAACAACATCAGCATTTCATTCCTTCAGCTTAGCAAACACATCACTGAGATAGGGCTAAGCCAGTTTCATCAAAAATGGTTCATCACAAAATTTGCCCACTGCCTCATACATGCACTCTTCCTCCAAAAACACGGGTATCTCCGTTCTGAACTCCATCAGGGTGCTTGCGCCGTCAGGGTGCTTGCGCAAGTCTTGAAAGTCTTAATAAGTATGGAATTTTGAAACACTGTTTTCCAGAACTTGAAAAGTCTTGAATTTTGTGTTTTAAGTCTTAATAAAGGGGAAAAAAAATATGGTAGAATTTTACAGCATGCTCAAAGGCATTGTGAAATGAGAAATAGGAAGGTAGGCTATAAAACTATAATTTTCACGTAGGCTACTGAATGATATTCAGTCAATATCCAGGCTTGCTTAGCCTAGTCTGGCACACTTTCGTGATGTCACTGCTGAGGTCTATTGACTAGGCCTGGCAAAATCGATTCTTCTTCAGGATTCGGGTTATTCTGAGTCACTCACTCAACTGATCCGGGTTATGCGAGTCACTTGAGTCAGTATTGCTAAATCGTCAAGAAAACTCCTAGTCCTAGTGTACAATGGTTATTACCACTGCTGGATCTACTAATATGTTTATTATGCTAGGCTACTTATGGGATAATAACATAGCCTTACATTATATAGACTGCTAATAGAAGACAACTAATGATTGTTATAGATGTCTATATTAGGCCTATAGCCGGAGTGATTGTGTTTTCCTGAATTTCACCCAGGGGATTAATAGATTATTATTATTAGTTATTATTATTATTAGTAGTAGTGGTAGTATTATTACGCATAGCTATTATTATTATTATTATTATTATTAATATTATTATTATTAATATTATTATTATGTCTCAAACGAACTTTAAACAATATGCACTGAAATATCAATGTTGACCAGTAGAGGTCGCTCACACCACAAATGACATTAAAGTTAATAGAAACTGTTCCATACAAGAGATAGGAACATTTACATCAGTAAAATAGAGTAAACCAGGGGTCTTCAACCTTTTTCAGCTCAAGGACCCCTTGGCTGTGAGAGAGACTGAGCACGGACCCCCACACCTATGGAGTAAGATTGCTGTCAAAATTTTTGTGTCCATATATTTGATACACGTGTGTATTTAGTTGTGCATAAAATAAACATTTGTGAGTTCTCCAATGAGTTCAGTCATGCATAAAAAATACGAATTCAAAAATTACAAGTACGAAATCAAAATTTCAATATGCCTCTCAATATTATGGATACGACTTCGCACACGTTACTCAACTGTCAAAATACGTCATCGCCCCATCGCATTACTTGTTGAGAAAAGAAACGTTTTGACAGCTATCTTACTCCATACACACCTGGCCCACCTCAAATCCTGCCGTCATTTGGACCGTCAGTTATGAGTGTATGCATGCATACACACGAACGCACACATTCTAAACAGGCGTTATTATTAACAGGGGGGTAACTCCTCGTTTCTTTACATAGTTGCATAAATTCACCCTATAACAGAATGAATGTCACAAGGGTTAACAAGCTGGATATATTCAGCTAAATTCAGGCAAAGCTTCATTAGCTCAAACTGATACAGACAGAAAGCCTCTTCCTCTTGTATAAATATAACTTCGTCTTTCAGAAGGAAACACAATCATGAGATTATCGTTATCGTTTTATTGTGATGGAACGTTCGATGAATGAATTCGCGCAGAACGCCTTGAAGTACAAAGACCACAGACTCTCATAAAAACAAAAAACAAAAACAAAAAAAAAACCAAAGCAAAACATCACACAGAACAAATACCCCGCAAAGTTCAGGGTTCATCAGTCCCGACACTGAACAGACGAATCAAGCGTAATTTATCTCCCGGAATGAAAAGAACGACTTTGCTGAATACGAAGCTATTTAACTAAAACGCACGGTGGGAAGTGTTCTTTAATCGCGATGATCCAACTCTAATAAAAAAAAGATCACAAGGGTCCCATTTTTTATTAGGCTATAGGCCTAGTGGGACGAAGAATTAAAGATAACTGATCAGCTACCAGGTCCTAGTGAGAGCACTGAACCTGGTGAGTGGAACAGAGCTTCTCTATTCTAGGACTGATGGAATTTGCGAGGCAATGTCACATCAGGCTCAGGCTGAAGTGGACAGTGGTGACCTGTATTTGTACATTTATGAATGCTAATGTGTTTTGGCATAGGTTAGCAAAATAATTCATGGCCTACAATATAACGAATATGAAGCAATTTTCTTTTGAACATTATGTTAACTATGACAAATTTTATTTTTTTGGAAGAGAAAAAAAATGCTTCAGACGAAATATTTTCGCGGACCCCCGGTTGAAGACCCCTTGAGTAAACTGTATAATAATTTTAAGGTCATAACAACATCTGTAGGCTACGTGCAGAACATCATGTTATTTCAGAAGTGGAAAAAAATAGCGTTTGTTGTGGATTTGCTTTCCTAACACGAGGAGAGACTCGCTCTGGTGCTAACCGGATGACTCAAGATCCAAGTGATCCAACCACGTAACCGCGGTTACGCGAGTTTCCTCATGTGGCCGGTTAATTCTGCTGCCCTGGGATTCAAGAGTCCCCATCTACAGTTTGCAATGTTTTGGACTGTCTACCGGACCAAATGACCAATTTTATTTTAATACATTACATCTATAGGCTACGTGCAGAACATTGTGTTATTTCAGAAGTGAAAAAATGGCGTTTGTTGTGGAGTTGCTTTTCCTAACACAAGGACTCACCCTCGCTCTAACCGGCTGACTGGACTCAACTGATCCAATGTAACCGCGGTTACGCGAGTTTCCTCATGTAGCCGGATGACTCAAGATCCAAGTGATCCAATACGCGGTTACGCGAGTTTCCTCATGTAGCCGGTTAATTCTGCTGACCCGAGGATTCAAGAGTTCCCATCTACAGTTTGCAATGTTTCGGACTGCCTGCCGGACCAAATTAACAATTTTATTTGAATACATTACATCTATAGGCTACGTGCAGAACATTGTGTTATTTCAGAAGTGAAAAAATGGCGTTTGTTGTGGAGTTGCTTTTCCTAACACAAGGAGAGACTGGACTCAACTGATCAAATGTAACTGCGGTTCGCGGTTAATTAGCGCGACCCTAGGGACTCGAGATCCATGAGTTCCCGTCTACGAGCTTCGCAGTTTCCGGCTCTGCGGGAAGTTCTTATCTCGGATTGCCTGTGCACATTGTCACTTGTGGAGTTGTGGTTGCCTACGAAATTGTAAGTTATAAATCTTATGGCAGCTAAGATGTCTAGGGCTAGTATTAGCTAATGTTGCAAGAGGTTTGTGTGTGGCGCTGTTTATCATTTTAAATCGAAACTTCTGACTCAAGTGATCCGGGTTAATGATACCAGAGAATCGCGACTCATGAGTTAATATAAAGATACGGGTGAAAGATCCGATTGAATCAGGATTCAACCAGGTCTACTATTGACACATAGCTAGCCTTGTGGTCAACAGAAATGGGTCGTTGCGTGTTTTCGAATTTATGGCTACAACACCCAAAATTTAAAGACTGAATTGCACCGGACCCTAAATCAAACACAAAAGCATATTGCAAATATTGCGCTAAAAACATTGACGTTGTCAGCATGGGAGAGGCAGCGCTGGTGAGCCATCTTCAAAGCAAGAAACACTCAAGTCTAGCAGCCAGTGTATTGACATCACCACCTGCGTCCAGCTTTTTTCAGTCAAGAACTGCTCCACAGTCCAGGTAAGAAAGCTTGTAAATGCACATTGTCAAAATAGTGTCGTCAAAATATCCAGAGCTCATTTATTACGGTTCTCTGATGTAACGTGTGCCTAGCTGAACATACTAATCGGCTATGCTAGCTGTAACGTTGCCGTTAGCTATAACTTAGCAGAAACTGTATGGTAACATTTCAGTTACTAGTTCATTAGTAATACGGTTTTTGCAAATAGAACGATCTTGTTCAGTAACATAAGGTTATCTTTTTGCCACTCAGTTTCAAATGCTGAGGACTGGTTTGATTAGAAATAGTTTTAGGCTATTTTGAATTCACCAGGGTCTAATCAGAAATGGAGGATAGTGTTAGCAAAGGAGACTAGCTACCATGATGTCCTAGATTGTTACTATGAGTGAAATAGTTTGAAATATGATGTGCCATTTTAGCACAATGATGATTTTGTAGAATTAATTTGTTTTGATGTGTGTAGCGATTTTGAAAAGCCAAGTCTAATTTCGCAGTGTAGTCAAATTGTGGTCTCTGGTGCCATCTTGTGGATTAGTAGGAATGCTTTATGCAAGTCATTTTCACAACAGTACTGTTGATATCTGTAAACAGAGAAATGTATCTTATATGAGAATAATATTGATGTAATAAAATATTTGCAAAATTAATTCATTCCAAACGTAATACTAAATTACATGATATGACTATTAGTATGAATACCAATACTTTTTTTATTTTGATTTATTAGATTTGTTTGTTGACCAAGCAGGAACAGGAACCAGTGATGATCATTTTTGTTGTTATGTTGACTGATGCAATTTTTTATTCAGTTTCCGTTTTGTTGGCTGGCAAGTGTAGTATTTTGCGGAATATAAAGTAACTACAAAGCTGGATAATTAACATTAAAAATGTTGCCTGGTTTGCCTCCAATACAGTTCATTCACTTGCTATTGTTTAAATTGCTTTATTACACATTTTTTATTACATAGTGTAATTTTTTAAATAAATATTTATTTGTTTCAGCACGTCAGCTAGTACTCCTGCCCCTGCTTCAAGTGTGACTGCATCAACTGGAACTCCAGCACCTCCTGCAACCTCCTCAATAGCAAGTTTTATGCAAGGCACTGAAGTTCTTACTGTTGAGATTTACTGGGTCCTGGAGCTGGTAACCAAACACAACTCATTCAAGAGCTGCAATGGAGTCAGCAGTGTCTTTCAGTTGATGTTTCCAGACAGTGGTATTGCAAAAAAATTCACATGTGCTGAATCAAAGGCAGCATATATATCCTCTTTAAGAATTGCCCCACACTTCAGTTTGATTTTAAAAGCAAAGATTAGAGCTTCAGATAAATATGTTCTCTTATTTGATGAAAGTTTAAACAACAATCTTCAGAAAAAGCAGGTGGATATCCACATTCGCTTTTGGGATGGTGATGAAGTTAGGTCAAGATACTTTGACTCACAGTTTCTAGGACATGCCACTGCAACAGAGTTGCACACGTGCCTACAAAAGTCCTGTGAGGCAGTTGGAACACATGGAATCCTTCAGCTATCAATGGATGGTCCAGCTGTCAACTGGAAGGTTGAGCAGGAAACAGGCAGCAAATTGCTGAATATTGGTAGCTGTGGCCTCCATGTTATGCATAATGCGTTTAAGGCTGGAAGTGCAAAAATCAAATGGGGAGTCGAGCAGACACTCAGTTCTCTTTTTTGGCTCTTCAAGGATTCACCAGCGAGGCGTGAAGACTACTCAAAAGTCACTGGCAGCAATGTCTTCCCAAAGCGGTACTGCCAACATCGCTGGCTTGAGAATTTGCCTGTAACAGAAAGGGCAATAGAGATTTGGCCACACATTCAGAAGTATGTGGCTAGTGTTAGGGCTAAACAACTCCCAGAGCCTAAAAGTAAATCCTTCTCTGTTGTTGCAGAAAGCTGTGATGATCCATTGTTTGTCACTAAGGCCAACATATTCCTCTCAATTGCTAAAGAATTCCAACCTCTTTTGGAGAAATACCAGACTGACAGGCCAGTATTGCCCTTTTTTGGACAGGACCTTTTCAAGCTCATTACAGATGTTATGGACAGATTTATCAAAGAGGATGTGATGGAGCAGGTGACCTCTGCTGACAAGCTCTTCAGTGTTGATGTGACTGACTGTGGAAACCACAAAGAAGCATCAAAAGTGAACTTGGGATTTGTAGCTGATCGCATGCTCAAGGACTTAAGAACCAAGAAAAAGGTGTCAGAAAAGCAGGTATTCACCCTTCGCTCTAACACAAAGACATTCGTACAGGCTGCAGTTGCAAAATTACTTGAGAAATGCCCACTCAGATATTCTCTTGTTCGAAATCTGGGGTGGATGGACCCTACACAAATTGTTCAGAATTCAGTGCAAACAAAAATTAAAGGTCTGTCTCGAGCACCTTGTGAGTGCCAAACAAATGAAAGAGGGAAATTGTGATGACATCCTTAAACAGTTCAGTGACTTCTCTACATACTGTAGAACAGATGAGGAGTTTGTGACTTATGATCCTCAGTCCAGACTGGATTGCCTAATGTACAAACATATGGGAAATAAACCTGAGTGGAAAAACTTGTGGGATTTGGTGAGAAAAGTCCTCTTGCTGTCTCATGGACAAGCATCAGTTGAACGTGGCTTATCTGTGAACAGAGAAATACAGGTAGAAAATATGAAGGAGGGAACACTTGTCACACAGAGGATCATCAGTGATCTCGTCTCTTATGTTGGAGGTTTGACAAATGTCTCCATTACGAAAGAACTTCTCTCAGCGTCATCTTCTAGACATAAGTATCGGTCTTTCTTAGAAGATGAAAAAAAGCAAAGAGAAGACTTGCAGCGTGGAGAAAAGAGAAAGGCCCTCTTAGAAGAGGTTGATGAACTAAAGATAACAAAAAAACGAATTGAGTTGAACAGTAGTGGCCTCTTGTCCTCCGCTGATGATTTGGCTGCCAAAGCGGAGCAGCTTGGTCAAGTACCATTGATAGCCCAGTCAAATGCTATGAGGAAGGCTGCCAAAGAAAAGGAAGGGGAGCTGAATGATATCCAGAAAAAAAACTAGATTTGAAGTTAAATGAAATAAAAAATTAGAGTCTTTGCCATACTGTGCAGTTTATTTTTTGTTCTAACCAAGTGTGCTAGGTCAAATGTATGCACTTTTGTGAGTGTTGTTGTGATACAGCTTGTTAAATTGAGAAGTTAAATTGAGAACATAAAGATGAGTTCAGTCATGTCAGGGATAGAAAAAAAAAGATGTGAGTGAAGAGACTGAATTCTACATCCATCCATTCCTGTTTTTTTATGGATAGTCTTTGTGACACTTGTTTGATGTGAAATTCATGTACTTATGATTTTCAGGTTTTGAAACGTTTTTATCAGTTAAAACAATTTACTGTGAATAATGCATTTGTTCATTGAATATTAGCCTGTAAAAAAAATAACATTTCTAATAAACACAATTGGTACACACTCAACCAATGAAGTAGGCACGCAAGTATACAAGTACATAAAGTCAAGGTCTTGGGAAAAATATATCAGTTTTAAAAAAGTCTGGGAAAAGTCTGGAATTTTAATTTGGAAAAAGAGCAAGCACTCTGACTGTGCCCGCCCTGGGAACGCAAGCTTGTTATTCCACCAAATTTTGAACGTTATGTGATTAGAATATATGTACGTTATGTGATTAGAATATAAATTCCGAGTAACTGTATCCCGTTCAAATGGGTGATAATTATTATACAGTTACTTTGTTGAAATAAAAGGATTACACAGCGATATTTTGCTATTTCACATGTAAGGCTATCCCCTCTCTAATTTCGGTATCCACATATTGCCGGGGTTCTAGGTTAAATGGTGCATACATTGACTGGTGGCATGCGTAATTTCACTGAGTTTTATAAAGGTAGCCTATTACCTAGACCAAGTGAGTAGGTTTGCAAATTCCCGAGCAGTATTTTGGAAAGACAAAATAGTCACTAATAATATTTAGGATCATATTTTAATACACAACAAACATGAATTTAATCACATATCTATTTTAGTACACAACCAAATCATTTCACGTTTAGATTTTTTGACGTGTAAGTGCATACCGTAGGCCAGGGGTCTTCAACCTTTTTCAGCTCAAGGACCCCTTGGCTGTGAGAGAGACTGAGCACGGACCCCCACACCTATGGAGTAAGATTGCTGTCAAAATTTTTGTATCCATATATTTGATACACGTGCGTATTTAGTTGTGCATAAAATAAACATTTGTGAGTTCTCAAATGAGTTCAGTCATGCATAAAAAATACGAATTCAAAAATTACAAGTACGAAATCAAAATTTCAATACGCCTCTCAATATTATGGATACGACTTCGCACACGTTACTCAACTGTCAAAATACGTCATCGCCCCATTCACAGGCATTACTTGTTGAGAAAATAAACGTTTTGACAGCTATCTTACACACCTGGCCCATCTCAAATCCTGCCGTCATTTGGACCGTCAGTTATGAGTGCCTACATGCACGCACGCACACACACGAGCGCACACATTCTAAACAAGCGTTATTAACAGGGGGGTAACATCTCGTTTCTTTACATAGTTGCATAAATTCGCCCTATAGCCTAACAGAATGAATGTCACAAGGGTTAACTAGCTGGATATATTCAGCTAAATTCAGGCAAAGCTTCATTAGCTCAAACTGATACAGACAGAAATATGCCTCTTCCTCTTGTGTAAATATAACTTCGTCTTTCAGAAGGAAACATGAGATTATCGTTATCATTTTATTGTGATGGAACGTTGGATGAATGAATTCGCGCAGAACGCCTTGAAGTTCAAAGACCGCAGACTCTCATAAAAAACAACAAAGCAAAACATCACATAGAACCGCAAAGTTCAGGGTTCATCAGTCCCAACACTGAACAGACGAATCAAACGTAATTTATCTCCCGGAATGAAAAGAACGAAGCTATTTAACTAAAACGCACGGGGGGGAAGTGTGCTTTAATCGCGATGATACAACTCTAATAAAAAAAAGATCACAAGGGTCACATTTTTTATTATAGTGGGACGAAGAATTAAAGATAACTGATCAGCTACCAGGTCCTAGTGAGAGCACTGAACCTGGTGAGTGAAGCCTCTCTATTCTAGGACTGATGGGATTTGCGAGGCAATGTCACATAAGGCTCAGGCTGAAGTGGTGACCTGTATTTGTACATTTATGAATGCTAATGTGTTTTGGCATAGGTTAGCAAAATGTTACGCAGGGATCACATGATCACATGCATGATTCATGGCCTACAATGTGTTATTTAAAAACGAATATGAAGCAATTTTCTTTTGAACAGTATGTTAACTATGACAAATTTTATTTTTTGGAAGAGAAAGAAAATGCTTTAGACAAAATATTTTCGCGGACCCCCTGCAGTACCTCCGCGGACCCCCTAGGGGTCGCGGAACCCCGGTTGAAGACCCCTGCCGTAGGCTATCCCAGAGCTGGAGCATCATGGGGAGAAGGATGAAGTAAATGGAGTGTTTGTGTTGGATATTTGTTGGCAGTTGACCGTGGTTGAATTTGGCGTCAGATCTTAAAAACTAGTGCAGATTCAGCTTGCATGAATGATCATGTCAGCGACACTAAGCCAGCTCAACAGGGAGAAAAGCTTGTTAACTGCATGCCGGTAAGACACGTTTTTACTACGGAGCAGCTTGCTCTTACTGTATACAGTATTCATATTAGTAATGGGGTGCAGTGATTTGCCCATGTTTCGGTGGACTGGAGTTAAGTGCACTCTCATCATCAAAAGTTCTGTTAGAAGTTGTAGGTGCTAGCCCCCATGGAATGCTACAGCCGTAATGGTTGTCTAATCCCGTGTCACTGCTGTTACTTTGGTACTCAAAACCGTGTTGGTAGCCTAAATAACAACTAGCCTAAACTAGTTGTTTTTTTTAAGTAGCCTATGCCAAACACTTTTTAAACGAGCTGGATTATCAGGTGATATAATGTTATGTCTAGCATTTTGATGTGTGTGTTTTTGTGTGTTAGAGGCTGTTAACCTACGATTTCAAAATAAAATTAGCTCTTGATGTATCTTTACTTTAACACATGGTGAATGCGTTTACATTAGTCTATGTGTGCCCCCCCTAGGCAAAAGCAATGGAAGGCCCGTCCTCAAATCCGTTTCTGGCGCCGGGTCTGACCGGTACACACATTGTGTAGCCGTTGTGTAGCCTGTGTCGCAATTTATGCCAACATCTGTTATTATTTTTCTGAATATGGTTTCAGGCAAGGCTTAATTTTTAATCTTTTAATGTTTTTAAGGTGTTTACGTGCTAATTATGAATCCATTGTGAGTGGGTGTTCTTTTGTTGAGTAGCCTAACTTAAATGACAATGCTTGTTTTATTCCGATTCCTCGCGCCCCACCTGCAGTACCTCTGCTCGCTCCACACTTTGAGAAATGCTGGTGTAGGCTATGTGAGAGATGCATGAGTGACAGAGATGCAGGGAGAGCGATGAAAGGAAATACAAGTTAATGAATACGATGCGTAAGCTATTTTTAAAATAGCGTTTAAAAAAAAAAAAACGAAACTCTATGTGGCGGCCGGTGTTGAATCTGTGGCGCACCGCCACAAATTCGTCTATGTGTGGGAAACACTGGCTGCCACTCATCTTGTGGCTAGCGATGAGCGTAGCTGCTAAGCTACCTAGAGTAGTCCATGCAATGCCAGTTGTGACATACACTGCTCACTAAAATTAAAGGAACACTTTTTTTTTTTTAATTGGGCCTGGCATGAAATCAATTAAACCTGTCTGATAATTTTCTGGTTGGTTAAGCAGCTGAGGGCATTGTTAATCACTTTCAGCTGTATTGGTGTTCATGGACTTAACGACAGGTGCACTACAGTTGAAAATTAGAAAACCCTCAAAACAGGACTGGTTTTACATGTGGAGGTAATTTCAAGTTTCTCCCTCTTGATCTTTTTTGGCTGGTTTTCCACTCGTGCTAGTTTTGGCTTGAGTAATTATCTCTACTGGCAGCATGAGGCGATTCCTTAACCCTACAGAAGTTGCACAGGTTGTCCAACTTCTCCAGGATGGCACATCCACACGTGCTGCAGCAAGAAGGTTTAATGTGTCTCCCAGCACAATCTCCAGAACACAAGGAGATTTCAGGAGACTGGCGGTTATTCTCGGAGAGCTGGACAGGGCCATAGATGGTCCTCAACCCATCAGCAGGACCGATACCTGTTCCTTTGTGCAAGGCGGAACAGGCTGAGCACTGCTCGTGCCATACAGAATGACCTCCAGAGGACCACTGATGTGAACGTCTCTACCCAAACAATCAGGAACAGACTTCATGAAGATGGCCTGAGGGCCCGACATCCTGTAGTGCTCATTGCCCAGCACCGTGGAGCTCAACTGGCATTTGCTCAAGAACACCAGAATTGGTGTCCGCCACTGGTGCCCTGTACTTTTTACAGACGAGAGCAGGTTCACCCTGAGCAGCTGTGATAGACGTGAAAGAGTCTGGAGAAGACAAGGAGAATGTTATGCTGCCTGCAACATCGTTCAACATGACAGGTTTGGTGGTGGGTCAGTGATGGTCTGGGGAGGCATATCCATGGAGGGACGCACAGACCTCTACTGCCTAGGAAATGGTGCTCTGACTGCCATAAGGTATCGAGATGAAATCCTTGAACCCTTTGTCAGACCCTACGCTGGTGCAGTAGGTCCTGGTTTCCTCCTAATGCACGACAATGCCCGGCCTCGTGGCCAGAGTATGCAGGCAGTACCTGGAGGATGAAGGAATTGAAACAATTGAATTGCCTTCAATCCCCTGACTTAAACCCTATAGAACATCTGTGGGACATTATGTTTCGGTCCATTAGGCGCCGCCAGGTTGCTCCTCAAACTGTACAAGAGCTCAGGGATGCCCTCACACAGATCTGGGAGGAAATGTCACAAGACACCATCCGTCGTCTCATTAGGAGCATGCCCCGACGTTGTCAAGCATGCATACAAGCTCAAGGGGGCCACACAAGATACTGAAAAGCATTTTGAGTTGCAGAAATTATGTTTTTGAAAAAATGGACCAGCCTGCCACATCTTCATTTCACTCTGATTTTAGGGTGTCTACACAATTGAGCCCTATGTAGGCTGAAAATCCATTAAAAGACTTGGCATCCTTTTGTTCCTAAGACATTGCCCTGTCGTTATTTGTATAGATATCCAACTTCATATTGAGATCTGATGTATCTAATGCGTTTCTTTAAAGTGTTCCTTTAATTTTTGTGAGCAGTGTATTTAAGTAGTGTCAAGAGCAATGAAGAGCTGTAGTTCACAAAGCAGCCTCTCACAAAACCTGCCACCATCAAACTTCGCTATGAATCGTGGTTGTCTTTGTATTGAAAAATATATTTAAAACTGGCAAAAAACATATGTCCCATTCACGGTGCAATTCAAATGGGGCCAGAAAATAGTGGTAATATCGCCATAGAAATACATGGCTGGCACACAAATTTTAAGGTCTCATGAAGCGGAAGTAAAACGGGAGTCACTGGGGCTTTCTATATCCATTGATGCACAGTTCACTGTAAAAGCCTTAATATTAGAGACACTTAAAAATTTAATAATTTTTTTAAAAATCCACAAATTTATGAGATTAAAGTCACAAATGTCACACTCCAGCAATAAAAGGTAAACCCCATTCTCGAGCCTCCAGAACATAACTTTGGTCTTTTACAGAGGGTGCGTTCGTAAACTGACACTCTGAGCGCTCCGAGTACACTCTGGTCCTTTAAAACCGTTTGTAAATTTGGAGTGTGGATGGAATTTACATCTGTTTATTCAGGGTGTCACACTTTTGAAGTGTTCAGAGCGTACACCGGGCACTCTGGCTGAAGGGAGAGAGCAGTAGAGCGTGACGTCAGCCTAACTGAAAACAATGCTACTGCTAGACAGAGTTTTTAGGAATGAGACCAGATTCTGGATTGATTTATGAATTAAAGCTCATAATTGGCAGGTAAAAAAAAATCGTATCAACATCGTTCATGGTCCTCATTTGTCAAGCAACTGGTTTAAACATTAACCACTATTTTAACCTGCTCTGTGTGTTAATGCCTATTTTGATCTATCAGAAACCGTTCGTTCAGTCACAGAAAAATAGTAACCTATGCTCGTCTTTATCGAACTGTGGAGTGTTATTCCATTTTTAGAGTGGCAGATTGAATTTTTTGTATTTTTTGAATATCAGAAACAGACCAAGTTAGCTACTAGTTAATGCCTCCTCCTCCACCCCACCTCATTTTAGAGATATGTAGTGCATTTAAACAGCATGAGTTCTCAATCTTTTTGAGTATTCAATGTTGACAATTTGAAGGGAAAAAATGTAAAATTGTTTGTGAAAAAAGTTTGTGAAAAGTGTCATTCCCAATTGTTAAAGGCCCACTATGCAACATTTTTCATTTAATTAATCAGTTTCATACTGTTTAGGATGCTAAAATGAGTCACAGTTACACGGCAAACGAGCTGTGTAGAATGCGCCACTGTGGCCTATAGCGGTAGATACAGCACTTGCAATGTTCAGCAGCGCGGACCGCCTCCAATAGAAAGCAGTGCAATACAATGCAATACAGCAGTTTTTAGAGGGAGCTTTTGAGAGAAAAAAACAGAACGTTGCTTAGCCCTGCTTTAATGACTGTTCAAAATGTGTGGCCTAACTTAAGATCTTCGTTTTGAAATGTGGCCCACATGAAATTTTAATTGAATAGCCCTGATATAGATTCTTGAGGCCCAGTTTGTCCAGTTTGCAGATGAGTTGTTGTGGTATTATGGTGTTGAATGCTGAACTGAAGTCTATGAACAGCATTCTCACATATGAGTCTTTCTTGTCCAGGTGAGTTAGGGCTGGGTGGAGGGCAGAGCAGATTGCATCTTCTGTGGATCGTTTGGCTCTGTATGCGAACTGGTATGGGTCCAGGTTGGTAGGCAGGGTGGATTTGATGTGTGACATAATTAGTCGTTCAAAGCATTTGCTCCTGCTTGGCCTTTCCTTGATTTATTTCCACTATTTCTAATTCTTTTTTAATCTTAGTTTCATTTGCTAGTTTTTAAAGTAAGATCATTAGTTTAATTTAGATGATACAACGGGTGAAAAAATGCAAAGAGTCAGCACAAAATCGACTGAACTAGAACAGCTGGCACAGAGGATTGCCATCCTGGAATCAAGACTTGACTCGTTTTCATTAAAGAATGTTGAACCTTACGGGATGTCTCATGAAAGGACTACAATAGCAGAGGCCGTTTCTGGGAACGAGAAGAACACACTACAACAGGCTGATATGACTGCAGTTGGAGCGACAGAATGCATCGACCTTACAAGACAGAGTGTGAGTACTGATCGCTGGCACACACAAGGGGCCAGACCCAAAAAACAAAATACAGATGGAAGGGTGATTACCTCAACACCAGTGCACTCTGATACCACTCGAACCTCGGGGCATCAGCCCTGGAACAGAGTCAGCTCTAAAAACTACAACAGAAATCACAGGCTTACTGACAACTCACAGCCCATTAGGCTCCAGAACAGATTTGAATGCCTCAGAGATCTTGAGGTGGAAACTACCAGAGAGCATTACCACCGTAGACAGAGACCAAAGCACAAGAAAAAAACAACAAGTCAAGGTAACAAGCAAACCTCAACACCGGATTATCCTACTACCCTTGCTCTTGGTGACTCAACTGTAAGAAATCTTAAAGGAGAGAGGATGATTGTATGCTGCTTTCCAAATGCTTCTATATCTGAAACAGCTAAGGTGGTTTCAAAGACAGTGTCAGAACATAGCACTATTGAAAGGATCATTGTGCATGTTGGCGCAAATGATATTTTCAAAGAACAACTTGACGTGCAAAATGATCTCAGGGAGCTTTTCTTTGAACTACATTTACTTGGGATACAAACCTTCATCAGTGGCCCCCTCCCAGCACAGGGAAGTTTTGCATTTTCCCGACTATTCAGCCTAAACACATTGCTGGCAAAGAAATGTTTTTCTCTTGGAATAAACTTTATTGACAATTTCAACCTTTTTTGGAACCGCAGGGGATTTTTCAGACCAAATAGTACGAGACTCGGCTGGCAAGGGAGAACAATTTTAGCTGACCATTATCGCCTTTCCCTTCAGCATGCAACTTTCACTCCGCAAACTATGGGTGCATTGCCTGATAAGCACTCTGTGATGACACAGACAGAAAACAACAACTCTGATAAGCATTCCAAAGTGGCACAGACTGATCCAGTCAAGGTCAGCAAGGAGCACGCTGAACCTAAACCCAAGACATTTGGGTCAAATGAACATGAGGACCTGGAGAATGCTAGAATAACTCAGGCAGGCCTTCCAGGACAGGTAGACCAGGGCAATGAAACACTGCAGACAACTCTACCACCCAGTCTGCCAGATTACAAACCATCAACAGAGCTGGAACAAGTGGACATGTCCGATTCAGTGACAAGGAATCAGAGAGAAACAGGAAGTTCCCCTGATCTGGTGTCACTATCCCCATCACCTCCACGCTTGAAATTCCCTCCAAGTTTGCAGAGGATGCTGCCCATAGCACGGCTATCTTTTAGCCCTAGAAATTCGCTCAACCCCAGACTGTCATTAAGCCCTAGAAATTCACCACACACTGCGGATAGGTCGGTCAACAACGGACTGAAAACTCCAGCCTTTCTTAAATCCTCTGTCGCCTTCAAAAAGCGCAAGGCACCACAGCCCCCAGACCAGAGATATGGGATGGAATGTACACAACTGCATAATACTTCTGTTTGATATGTTGTGGGTCCCTGTGCTGAGAGTGTTTTGAAAAACAAGCAGGGACCCAGGATGCCCTTGTCCTTTATCCCAGTGCTCACAAGGAAAAGAAGAACCTGTGTGCATTTAGCCAGAGGAGTAAACCAATCTAATCTCCTGCATGTTCCTAAACAATCTCAGAGTGGTCCAGTGAATCAGTGCCCCGCACTTACTGTTAAACTAGCTCTTCTTAATATCAGATCACTTTCAAACAAATCATTTTTAATCAATGATCTTATATGCACACACAAACTTGACTTTCTGCTTCTAACTGAAACCTGGCTGGAACAAGGAAACAGTTGTGCTACCCTCATTGAGGCAGCTCCTCGAAATTTCAATTTCATGAGTGTGACGAGAGCAACGAAAGGAGGAGGGGTTGCAAAAATATTTAATACATCTTTTCAGTGCAAACAGATATCTCATGGTGACTTTGCATCTTTTGAGTACATATGTGCACTTGTTAAGGGTTCCCCCTGTATTTTATTATTGACTATTTACAGACCTCCAAAACATTCAGCTAAAGTTTTTCTTGAAGAGTTTGGTGAATTGCTAACAAATATTTGCCTGAGTTTTGACTGTCTAATTATATGTGGTGATTTTAACGTACATGTGGATAATCCAGAAAACACATATTCTAAGGAACTACTTAGACTAATTGACACTTTTGGCCTAACCCAACATATACAGGTTCCAACACACTCTCATGGTCATACTCTTGACCTAGTCATCACAAAGGGTCTTGATGTCTCTACAACAATTAAGGACTTGGCTTTGTCTGATCATTATTGTATTTTCTTTGACGTTTCTATGTTTCCTCACACACAGAACAAGGCTTTGACTATAGAACGGAGAATCTTCAATGACAATGCAGGTTTTCTCTTTGAGCAAGCTCTCTCACAGCACTCAAGTATAGATTCAGATTCTGTGGATGACTTACTGACCAATTTTAATTCTAAGATGACACAAATTATGGATAATATTGCTCCGTTAAAAAACAAAAGAATCACTGATAATAATAAAGCACCATGGAAACACAACCTAGCTGTTAAACTGTTAAAGAGGGAGTGTAGGAAGACTGAAAGAAAATGGCGTAAAACAAATCTCCATGTCCATTACCAAATCCATAAAGAGATGCTAAGAAAATATAACTATGAAATTTGTAAAGCAAGACAGTCTTTTTTCTCCAACATTATCAATAAGAACTTTAACAATGCTCGTGTACTATTTTCTACAGTTGAGAAGCTAACAAACAAACCATCACAATTAGCACCTGAGCTGCTCTCAGCAGATAAATGCAATGAGTTTGCATCTTTTTTCAGAGGTAAAATTGATATAATAAGACTGAACATAACTTCACAAATATCTCAAACGCTAGAACCAATGTCTTCAAAGAGAGGGGAACTAAACACAATGTCAACATTTAGCTTTATTGACTATGAAACGCTTGAGAAAACAGTACAAAATCTAAGCTCTTCTACATCCCAACTGGACGTTCTGCCAACCAGCTTTTTAAAAACTGTTCTACACCTTGTGGCACCTGACGTGCTCCGAATTATAAATTCATCTTTGCAAAGCGGCATTTTCCCTAAATCACTAAAGACAGCAGTTGTTAGACCACTGCTGAAAAAGAATAATCTGGATGTTTCAGTGCTTAACAACTACAGGCCAATATCAAATCTACCGTTCATTGGAAAGATAATTGAAAAAATAGTATTCAATCAATTAACTGCTTTCTTGACATCTAATTGTTGTTTTGATAAGTTCCAGTCAGGTTTCCGGGCTAATCACAGCACTGAAACAGCGCTTGTTAAAGTTGTAAATGATAGACGTCTTAATACTGATGCAGGCAAAACATCTGTCTTGGTGTTACTAGACCTCAGCGCTGCCTTTGATACTGTTGATCACAACATACTGCTACATCGACTTGAACACTGGGTTGGGTTTTCTGGTATAGTTCTCAAATGGCTAAAATCATACCTACAAAATAGAAGTTTCTTTGTTGCCATGGGCAATTGTACTTCAACACCTATGTCATTGACCTGTGGTGTCCCCCAGGGGTCAATCCTTGGACCATTGCTTTTTAACCTTTACATGCTTCCACTTGGACAACTTATCATGAACAACTCAATCTCTTATCATAACTATGCTGATGACACCCAGATTTATTTAGCTTTGTCACCTAATGACTTTGACCCCCTTGAATGTCTCTATCAATTCTTGAACCAAATTAACAACTGGATGTCACACAATTTCCTCCAGCTTAACACAGACAAAACTGAAGTAATTATTTTTGGAAAGAAGGAGTCAATGCTCAAAATCTCCTCTGTCCTTGAAAATAAAGGGCTTAAAGCAAAAGAGTCTGTTAAAAATCTTGGCATCATCATTGACAGTGATCTAAACTTCAGCAGTCACATGAAGGCTATCACCAAATCAGCCTTTTATCACTTGAGAAACATTACCAAACTGAGAGGTCTAATGTCAAAAAATGATTTAGAAAAACTTATCCATGCCTTTATTTCCAGTAGGGTTGATTACTGTAATGGTCTGTTCACAGGCATTCCTAAAAAGACCATTAAACATCTTCAACTGATCCAAAATGCAGCTGCCAGGGTTTTAACATGTACAAAAAGAACCAGCCACATTACCCCAATTTTAAAGTCATTGCACTGGTTCACAAACAATGAGATTGCCAAAAATTCGGGACACGTTGAAAGTTAGAAGGCTACTAACAATGTAGATTATTCCTGTGAAAGAAACTGTCACAACCTGATTTCAATTTCAATTGTTATTTTTATTAATTATTGACCCCCGAGGATAAAATTCATTCAGCAGAGGTAAAAAACAGAGGGGTTGGGTAAGGGGATGGGTAAGATCATCCCCCCCTACAAATCGCACCCTGTATACAAGTAATAAGTTGATCACAATGTACTACTAAATTGACTTAAACACTGTGTTGGATTATTCTATGTATAACTATACTATATGCTAGACCTGTGGTGTCCCCAAGATGTCAATCCTTGGACCATTTAAGTTTCACCTTTTGAGTCCTTCCACTTGGTCACTTCCACTTTGGAACCAATTTCCTGAAGACATTTAAAATCCCTCTACTGTTACTAGGGCTGGGCGATATGGACTAACATGTATATCTCGATATATTTCTCTCATATATCGATATACGATATATATCTCGATATCTTTCCAGCAAAAAAAAAAAAAAAGACTGCAAAATATATTATGTCACAAAATTGTTATTATCAATGTCTGAACATCAGCAACTGTAAACTGTAGCTACACCAAAAAGGGCAAATATTTCTTTTTTTGACTTTGCTATTTTTAACCAGGTTGGTCACTTTACAATAAAATAAATAAAGTGTCTATAAAATAAATAATGAAAATAATATAAAGAGCTTTTTTCAAAATAACAAGTTCTTAACTAAACTGTGCAACAGTTGCAAACAATAATAACAAACATGTGGGCCGTCTTTCCATTTGTATATTTTGTGCAAAGAAAACGAATGTGTTTAGAGTCTCCGCTGTAATGTGACACAAATGTAGGACTCACAGGTTCTGCTAACTTTACTCCACTCGTCTGTTGTCATTGCGTACTCAGTCACAGAGTTCAAAGTTCAGTTCTTGTCTTGTAAAGTAACAACACAAATCCGCGTTCCACTACAGCAATTGATGCCATGTCCACCGCGATACGGCAATTGATTGTGTTAACGTTATGCTCCACCGCCGCTTTTTCTGTCATAGAGTTAGGGAACATTGCAAGCTAAAGAGTTCTGAAGTGTAGTTTTGCTCAGTTCCCACTGGTTTTGTGGCGGTCTGTCCTCGGAGTTTGTAACACTCTTCATATACTTGCCGGTGGCCTCCATTTCAAAATGACCGAACCGTTGTTTCGCTTTTTTGGCCACAATAACCTTTCCGCGGCATTCTCCATCTGTATAACTTATGCATTCTATGGAAGTCGCCATTGTTGTTTACTCGGTCTACATGAGTAGGGGGAGGGAGGAGCTAACTCAAAGCAAGGAGCACTGAGCTATCAGTGGCAAGGAAGCTGGTGCACAGACGTCGCATAGCAGAAAAAAGCGGAATACTTGTCTCTGGATTAAAAAACAAGTCATAACCGATATATACGATATGTCAAAAATCATATCATGGTTTGAAATTATATCGATATTGATTAAATATCGATATACCGCCCAGCCCTAACTGTTACCCTCTACTGTTTCTTTACTAAACTGTTCTCAGATGCTTTCTTGTAATTATGCACTTACCTTCCTCCTTTTATCATTACACGTTAACTTTTATGTTCATCATTTTATGAATTTATTAATTGTGTTTTTGTCACAATTTGGTGTGTTTTTACTTTTACATAATGTATTTTTTTACATAATGTACTGGTTTTACTTTTAAAATGTGTTCGCAACCTTCCTAGTCCTGGCCTGATGGCCAGTGTTTTTCCATATCCAGCTCAGGTGGTTAACACTCTTGGGCCCCACATATGTCCAGCTTGAGTGGTGTCACATTGGAGACCACAGTAGGCTTCATAAGCATAATCCTTTAGTTCCATGGTAATGTTTTCTGTAACTGAGAGTGGCGTTCTTGTGATTCTGTGTTTGGCTGTATAAATATTAATATACAAATATTCTGCGGTTACAGAATCGATTAAAGAGCTGGATGAGCTACGGGAAGCCTTCTCTAAATCTCTTGAGTATCTGAAGGACATAGAAGACAGTAAGTATTCTTTCAAGTACTTTTCCATTATTTTCTACCTTTTGGAGGTAAGAGGTCACCAGACGTGAATTCTTCCTGAGTTGCTCAAGTTTGAATGGCATGGGCAGCTTGGTTGATATCGGCAAGCCACTGGCAGCTCTTTTGCAACCAATTAAACATGTTTAAAAATATCCATCATTAGTGGTCTGGCTACCATGGTAAGTTTCCTAAGATCTTACTGGTGCATACACTATAAAGTGCTGAAAAAGTAAAAAAAATAATTTTGAATGTGCCTAAAAAAGTGCTTGTATTTGACATGTGAAATGCACATCCATAATACATATGCATACAATATGGCAGGGGTTGTGAAACTAGAGCTATTCAGACCCCTTATCTAGTTACTTTTGAATGGCAAATCAATGATGTTCTTCTTGGTGTAATTTGTGACATCCCAATAACTAAGTTTCTAGAGTATGACTGGATTCTTGCCCTTTGTTCTCCTCTAGGGTTCAGTGGAAGTGGAGACCCGTCCTGCACAATAATGCAGATATGGGCTAGGATAGAGGTGAGTAAAAAATATCAATTTCATTAATACTTATGTATTTTTAACTGATTTTGATTGGCATTAATAAAAAATATATATGCTAAGTGTATTACGTCCAGTGATGGCAATAACAGCGTTAAAAATAAACGCCGTTACTAACGGCGTTATATTTTCTGGTAACGAGTAATCTAACTAATTACTGTTCTTATTGTTATACCCAGAGGGAAATTTTATTTTAAGTATTGCTCAGGAGACAATATGGTGATTCTCTTTTAAGGCTCATTTAAGTGTTCATTTTGTCACAGTTGTTTCTCGTAATTTGGCCTTAGGAGAAATACAAGAAGCCAAAAATGAGACCTCATAATGAGACAAAAACGAGTCATATAAGAGATCTCAGTTTTCGAAGCAGGAGAAATAGGGGAGGTCTCTTATGTTTGATGGTAACCTCATTTACAACTTGTTTCTCAATAGGAGAAATAATATGGCAAATGATGAGACTTTACAATGAGAAACTATTGAGACAGAGGAGATATATTTGAAAAATCAATTTGAGGATTTAAAAAATAAGCAGCTCTGTAGTATTTCAACTAATTTTATTTCATGAATCTCCTAAAATAAACAAATAAAAAAGTAAAAACATATTCAATACGCATAGCATTTCACACAGACATTAACTAGCCACATACATCATTCCAATACCCCCCCCATTCTCCACCTAGGCTACACCCAGCCACTTCACCCTGCCATCACCTGACCCCATCAGTGATTTCCTATGGAGGTATATTAGTTTTAAAAATATTTGCAAATATTGAAATGATATTCACAAATAAATGCATACAATTACAAATATAAAAATGAAACTTACAAATACATGCATACATTTACAAATATAAAAACGAAACTTACAAATAAATGATCTTATTCATATAAATAGATGTGGATTTGTAAAGATATTTTCACCATTTGAAAATAAAAATGCTTTATTTGCATGTGGATTCTGCATTTGTGAATGGCTTCTCAGCATTTGTGTATTGCTTTACAGCATTTTGTGGATTGCTTTTTTGTGCTCTCTCAATGATGTAATTTTGAAACATTCCTACACTGTAAACCCGAATAAGTTAGCAGTACTCAAAAAAAGTGAGGCAATCAGTTGCCACAATTTTTTTGAGTTCATAAACTCAAACATTTGAGTATATCAGAGCTTATATGTTTGGAGTTTATGGTAAATGTAATTTTAAATTATAATGAAATTAAACTTACTGATTAAGACAACTCAAATATTTTCAGGTTCTGCTACTCAGAATATTTATTCATCTTTGTCATTGCAATAACTAAAGTGAACTTAATAAATTCAAACATGAAAACTCAGAATTTTTATTTTTCATGAACTTAACATTTATTAGTTTAACTAACTAAAAATATTTGTGGCAACTGATTGCCTTAAACATAATAAGTACTGTTTACTTAAAAGTCAAACAAAAGTTTTTTTTCTTTTTTTTTCATTTAAATGTTAAGAATAAACCTTTCTTGCCCAGTCTCTTAGCAAAAAAATAAATAAAATAAATATCTAAATAAAAAAAAAATAGTAATACAAATCAACAAGTGTACTTCTGGCCATTTTGTTTATACTTTGTTTATACTATAAGATGAACATGTAATAGTAAGAAAAATATTCAAACTCAGAAAAGCTAAAATTACGGTTAAAACAAGCTAAGTAGAGCTGTAACTTTAACATCTGAAGTGGAGCAGTTAACAGTAATAGGTAAACATTGACCTGACATGACATATTGTCATTGTAGAATGTGCTCTAACAGAGCGAGCCATCCACCACTCATTTCTGGATCTTGAGTTACACAGACAACATCAGGTCATTTTTAAGAGTCTGCAGCTTGGGTGACAGTTTAGAGTCATCAAGACCAAGTAAGATTTTCTGAGTGAACTCAAAAGTGTTTGTCAGTCCCTTAGGATAACTGAGATGTAGTGCATAGATCAGGCCAAACATTACCAGGAACGCATCAGCAAGCCTGGGGAGGCTGACAACCACATCACCCTCTTGGACAACAGAGACTCTCACTGGGTGGTAGTGAACTGGGCTTGTTGCATCACCTCTGACGGTTGTAAGAAGGACCACTGATGCATCCTCCAGGTCTGGCTCATCCATGTCATCCTAAAAAATGAAATGGAGATCATATAATCACCACTACTGATGGCTGGGGCAATTTAGATTACAGTGGGATGTCATAAATAACAAGAAATACACAAGTGCGAAAGATTCCTATTCATTCAGTTGCGTTAAATGTAAGATGACTTATGTGTTCCACTGTTGACTAATGACGGCTACTTGATTTTCTTTGAGGTTGAAATGCTGGTACATTTACAGGAATTCTAGTGTGTTGGAAATTAAATGAAAATATGAATTGGTTAATTTACAGTACAATAGGCTGATATCTCTTTACTTACCACACATGTTCTGAAAAATCCAGAGACTTCTTCATGTAGATACTTAGGATGGGCATGGAGAACAGTGGTACGCCTTGTGTTGACATCATGTAATTCCTAAGAAGATTAAAATAGTGTTGTGACAAGTTTACAAATCAAACCCAATGCTAAACAGTCCTAACTAATTATTACTGGATTTTTGTGCAGATATTGGAAATTAATAATTCATAATCTGCAGACTCATCTGGTGCAATTGTGGAATTTAAAAGCTCATTTGAAACATTAAACTCCCACCATCACACTAAGACTCGACCTGTAAAATGTACTGTATAATCACCTGTGAATCATGGACTTTGAAAATGTCTGCCAAAACATCTGCCGTCTTTCCAGTTTTGGAAGCTTTCTGCCTAAATAAGGCCATCAAACGAGTGTGGCGATCAAGCTCTGCGTAGAAAGTGTTAGGTAGGTTCTGGTTAGTTATCCGTTTGAATTCTGCATACACCTGTAACGGGGGAAAGGACAGTAACAGCAATTATTTATTTTATGATTAATGAAATTAGGCAACATTACAGATAACGTGACATACAGTAGCAAATGGTATGACCAGGTGCTTCTAAATGGTACTCTACTGGCATTACCAATGGATAGTTGCGCTCTATAAATGTCTTTCTTCGCTTATTAGAGGACAACTCAGCACCTTATGAAATAAATATGTTCTAGTGGTAAAAGAAACTGAACACAACTTGCACTGACAAGTCATATTAGCCGCAGCAACCTGAAAACACATACAAAAAAATATATTTTACAGGACACCTGTCATGAAATTTAAACATCCATCAGAACTATCAAAAACTGCAGTCATATCCTTCATACGAAAAGACTACAACAATATTACCAACATTGAATAAAACAGTTGAAAGTAGATGTTTAAGATGCCTGTTAGGACTATTCAATACATTTTTTTACACACAAGTCAAAGTTATGTAAAGTTGGGCTGGTAGCACTCAAATTATTATCCTAGCATCCTATCCTTACCCTAACAAATAAAATTACACACACACACACACACAATTAACCTGCTAATTTTACTTGCTGAGAATGACTTTCAGCCTTACTATCCACCACTGCAAGTTGGTCTGCATCAGAACTAAAGTTACACATCACAGCAACCGCTCTGCATTAGCCTAGCCATGTGGCCTATACTGCTAACTTTTGATTTTGCATGTTAGCTTGCTAACCTAACAGTTAACTGTTTTACATTGCAAACATGACTCACTTCGTCCGTTTAAAAACACGTTGAACCTTCAGAAACAAAAATTCAAACAAGTTTTATGTTGACTACTTACATTCATAACTCAGTGTTACTGACTGTGCAGCAGTCGGTTAGTCTCCCGCTCTCCTCCTCGGTGCGAACAAAACAAAGGGGAAGATTCCGCCTTAGTCGCCCCTGATTGGCTAGAAGGGCTGTCCTCCGATTGGCTTTCGCTCAGGGCACTGATGTATTTTACCCACAGACCTAGTTATTCTTCAGAGATCAGTGGCTGTTACCTCCTTTCCATCTTTACTCTTTGAGGCTGCAGTTAATTCAAATATATCTGATTGATTTAATTCTTAATTCATTCTTGATTTTATTTATTAATTTGTTCTCTCAAAATCCATGCTAAATCCATGTCGTTTTAAGTAACTCTGAGTTAATAATTCTAAGTACCAGTTACATAAAAATTCAGGAAGTTCATATTAATAAAAAATTACAAGTTTGATCAATTCAAAAATCTGCAAATTGCTATTGGTGCTCAATTCGGGTTTACAGTGTACCACTTACCATGATTCGCAAACAAATTCAAGATCTGCAAATACGGAATACGCCAAGCCAAGTAGGTGGCAGTGTTGTATAGCCATCATGTATTAATGCAGACGTTGATGTTAAGACAACGGCAACATCTATCTAAGAATCAAGCAGCTACATCCCATGCTGCAATCTAGAAGCTAAATCCCACAAAACAGACCATTTAAGCCGTGGTAAAGAAACTCAATATGGTCAGAACAGTTCGTCATGAACTGACATTTCACAGTCTAATCAGAGCCATAACCTGTCAAACGTGGCCTGTGAGAGTCTAATCACTATGGCAACAACATTTAGTGACTAGGCTAACCATTAGGAACTATTCTAGCAAAAATGTAGGCTGGCTATCTTTCATCAAGTAACAAGACCTCTTTATGGTCAGAGTTGCCTTTACATACAATTAGCAGCATTGTTTCTTTACGATGGCTTAAACGGTGTGGTTCAACCAGTTTTGGAGACAATCCTGAGAAGTGGGAGAAAAAGGCAATAATCTTATTTTTGTATCACTATGATCTCACTCTTGTCTAGGAGAAACAATTGGGAAAGAGTTGAGATCTCTCTTTTAACTTTTCTTTCCTTTGGGTATCGCCATTCCCGTTACTGACCATGAAATGCCATGCCTTACTTTACTGAAGCGATTTTCATTTTACGTGTCAGATTTCTGTGTGGACATACTGTAGGTGATGATTGGTTGGATAAAATTGAATGGCCAACCAGAGTAGATTTTGGCATTGCCTACGTAGAATACAAGCCAGGCCTCAGTGCAGTTTATGTACACACCACACACAGCAATGGCGAGTTTAGAACAACAAGATAGCGTTTTCAATTTTGAAATATAAGCACTATTTCACTCGTATTGACATTAAGGAGAAGTATGTTTATGTGCAGTGCACATTTTATCCAGGAACAAACCGTTTGTCAGTTGTGAGCAACTCCAATTTTTTGAAGCACCTCACATCATCCCATGCCAGAACAAGATGTCACGGGTCTGTCCATCAATGCATGGAGACATTGGCTAATTCATTTTTATTTATTGTAGAGAAAAATCTAAAAACTGCAAACCATATCTCTATTTTCTACTCATGTCACTCGACTGTTCAGAACAGTTTGCAAGATCCAAGTTGATGCACAATTGAGGACATAATCAACGCTCCATTATGTGACGCTCACGACACGAATGAGCGTGAACTAGACGTCAACATGGGATAAGTCAGGAGTTGAGTCAACTATTACAAAGAAATTGGGCCTACCTGGCATCACACAGAAAACCAGAGCAAACAAAAATCCAGGGCAAACAAAAACAAGAAAAATATTAGACCTAAATATACATAAAGTAAATGTTACAGATCAAAATATCAAAGTAAAAGGCACCCACCATTTATAATTTTAGGCATTGTCTCAGGCAGTAGAGGGAGCACAGCCTTAACAAGATCAGTAGGGATTGTAGTAGATATGTAAAGACTCAAAAAAGTAATTTCTGATATATTGGTAGGTGTAAATGAGTAAAGGTATGCATAGGTCATCTGGTATGCCTTAATGCAGTGGTTCTTAACTTAACCTAGGGTCCAGGAACCCCTAGGAGGGCGCTAGAGATGACAGGGGTGTGCAGAATTTTGTCTGAGTTGAGGTTATGACGTCACCAAAATTATATTTGTGCAAATTTATAAAAATTGTGGAATCCCAACAACACATCCAATATGATCAAAATATTTTTACATTTTTATACACCTGCTGACACACGGAAGAAAATAAAATAGTATAACTGTTTGTGTCTCTGTGTTAGAGACACCTGATTTTTTGTAAATAAGACTTTGAAATGAATCACTTCATTCTTTATTTGGAGTTTATGTTGGTAGGATTTGGTGTTAGGGAAGAGGGGGATGGGTTGTGTTGTGGACACAGGCAAGGGGGGTTTCAAGAAAAATGTTGAGAACCACTGCCTTAATGGATGCTAAGGAATGTTTTCATTTCCTAAGTGTGGAGGTAATTACACAGAAAAAAATAATGAGAAAGAAATGCAGTGGGAGACTGTGATTTATGAAGCCACAACTTTTTTTGTAATCTGTTCACAACAGGCAGTACATTGCAAGAATATGCAGAAGGCAAGAGAACTTTGGGACAGTATCATGACAAAAGGGAATGCCAAATATGCCAACATGTGGTTGGAATATTACAATCTGGAAAGGTGAGTGTTAAAATAGTCCTGTCTTATCTACCAGTAGTTTTAAGCAACTGGATACATAAAACTAGTTTATCTGGATGAATTATAGACGTTAACCCTGTTGACTTCAATAATAAAACCAGGGCTAAGATAGGATCTAAAGAAGTAGAGTAACTAATAGCTGTGAATGCAACGACCGCTGCCAGTTTGCAAATCTGGTCTAGGCGGTACCAAATGCTGCTGTTCTTACACCTGCCGCTAGCACTTGGCAGCCTCAAAGCACAGGACTGATGGACTCAGGATTGATCCTGAGTTGTCATATCCAAATGTTGCTTCAATGACCTTGGAAGCATGACTGTATTGACTTGCTGTTTTGAGCATTTCTTTTTCTCTGCGCCTGTAGATCCTGCGGTGACTTGTTACATTGTAGGAAAGCCCTGCATAGAGCAGTGCAGCACACCTCTGACTACCCAGAGCATGTGTGCGAAGTTCTGCTAACATTCGAAAGAGTTGAAGGTAGGTGTACATTTATGTTTCTGTCAGGAAACTCGTTACTTTACCGTGTCGCTGTCTGTCCTCTGCAATGACTGATCAGCCTCTCAACTCTCAAGGATCTCAGGAATAAAAGATATCACAGTGGTGATAGGCCTGATTAACTATAACGAACCAGACTACTTGGATCAGGTTGAAGACGTGGGACAGTGGTGTCAGTCTAACACTGAATTTCAGTAAAACCAAGGAAATGGTAGTGGATTATAGGAGGCCCAGCGCACACCCAAGAATAGTTTGGGCACAATTTGGGCATGTTCGTTTTGAGGTGTACTAACTACCATCTGTTCAGACATTAATGAAAAAAACAAGCTTTACACTATCCACTTTAAATTGTAACCTAGATAAGTTTCTGTTGAATTGTTCTCCAAGATCTTGTCTGTATTTTTCATAAGCTTTTATCCATTATTCTGGATGCGGTATTGATGCCAATACAGATATTCCCTAATCTCCACTAGGGGGCAGGAAACCCACTGGATTATGCACTCACATATCTTCCCTAATAAGCATATAGCGCATATACATAGTATACAGAGTCATTTGATGGACGCAGGTTAAGCCCGCCTCCCAGAAGACGTTTAGTAATTTAGGATGGCCAAACTAAGCTCCTATGAGCTTTGTCACGCAAGCCAGGCTAGCTAAGTCACACCACTGTGCCAGACTAGATAAAAGTAGTGGATAAATGTAGTGAGAGGCAAAAACAGCATCACATTAGCCTATATCTGCCGCACACTATGGACAGGTCTTGACCAAATTTAAAATGCAGCCTTTAGTCTTGTAAGAGTGACTGGTTTAACATGCTCTTCAGCATCCCTAAGATGGGGCTGATAATATTTGGGATACAGTGTTTAAATGTCCACAGAGCTATATATCCGAGCACATTTGACATACAGAGGTTTTGCCCAGCACTTGCACAGACATCGAGGTGAAGTCTTTTCAGCGATGGGTTAGGCCAAACAAATGAAAACTCACTCATGAACGTGAGTGGTGTGTTCACTTTTGTGACGTACTGTATGCTTCCTCAATCATTGAACTGTTTATGATTAACAGAAGTGTTTTTGTGTTGTCTCAGGTACTTTGGAAGACTGGGATTCTGCACGTTTAAAGACTGAGGGCAAACTCTCTCGTGTCGGTGAGCAGAGAGCCAGAGTAAGAAACTTTTCTGGTGCTCTGTATCATCTATGTAATGAATCTGTAAAAGCGCAAAAAAATTACTATTGCTCTTGTGTAAGGATGTAGACAAAAGAAGGAGTAAATATGGTACATCTCTGAATTTATGTACTGACAGCTAATGCTAACAGAATGGAAACACTTTTTTTCTTCTTTTTTCTTTCTTTTTTTTCTTTTGCCCTTCATAAGTTAGTGTTTTCTGCTGTTTCACTATTTAGCTATGGGTTGGTTGACCTCTAGTCTGTGTAGTTGTCCTAACCTCTGTTGTGGATCTGCAGGCAGCCCAAAAAGAGGCTGTCCAGATCCAACATGAAGAAGAAAAGGCAGAGGAGCGGAGAAGAGCCAGGGCTAACAAACAACCCCTAAAAAAGAGCCACAAAAGCAAGCACACGGCTGAGAAAAGGAAATTTGAAAAAGATGAAGTGTCAGGTGAGACCTGGGTTTTGTATTTACGTCATTGCAGCATACTTGCAATGTTTTGGTGGCATTGACAGACTCTTTCCATTGAAGTTTGTTCTCCAAGCTACTTCTGCTATCAGTGCAAAAAGCAAAAATAAAAATACTACTACATTTTATAAAATGGTTACAGTGAAGATGTAACTGGATATATTTTATTACAGAATTCCGAGCAAAGCGGCATTGTGGAGATGGTTGGCAGGTTCAAGAAGGATCTGGGAAGTTTGATCAAGAAAAATCACATTTTAAAGACACAAGTGGAGCTACCAAAAGCAACCAGCGAGAGCAATCACTGGCAACACAGAGCGATGATTTGCCAAAACAGTGGGATGATGGCTGTAGTGTTTTCATCAGCAACCTGTCGTTCACCTTGGAAAAGCCAGAGGAGCAACTGAGAGATATCTTCCAGCCCTGTGGCACTATAAAGCAGGTTCGACCAGTTTTCTCAGGCCGTGGAATCTTTCGTGGTTACTGCTATGTACAGTTTGAGGACAATTTAGCTGTTGCTGCAGCCCTAAAGCTTGACCGACAGGAGCTTGATGGCAGGCCTATGTTTGTGTCACCATGCATAGACAAAAAGAAGAATCAAGACTTTAAGGTAAGTGTATATGATATCATAAAATTGATTTGGGAAGTAATTTTGTTAAATTAAAGGTTTTTTAAGATAATGCTCTTGTATGTAAAGAATGTAAGATTCATAAAGACTGAAGGCAAAGACCAATAAATAGAAATCCCTTTTCCCATCAGTATTGATGGGTCTAAACCAGTGGGAAGCATTCTAAAATGACAAATCATCTATGCTGATTAAAAACCAACCAAAAAAAACATAGTATTTATAGTGTGCATATTATATATAATAACAGAGAAAGCCAGACAAAACTCCACAGTTATTCTTTACTGGTGCTAAATTGCTACTTCGAGTTAAGTCTCTTTTATTGTCAATTTCTCTACATATACTGGACATACAGAGGAATCGAAATTACGTTTCTAGCTATCCCACAGTGATGCGCACGGTCAGGAGAGCCCGAGGCTGCTGCGTCTACACGCGCCGCCTGCTATGGAATTAACCCAATCACACACCCATCCACACAGTCACACACCAGTGGAGGGGAATACCATGCAAGGCTCCAGCCTGCCACCAGGAGCAATTTGGTGTTCATTGTCTTGCTCAAGGACACTTCGATGGTGTCAGGTCGAGTGGGGCTCGAACCTGCAACCTTGCGGTCACCGAACGGCTCTACCGAGTTGGAGTGGAAATTGATTTTGTCAATAATGATGTCCTTGTCATTCCTTTTTATCTATTCAATTCGTTATCAATTCCGTAGAGTAAAGACAAGTCTTCACATGTTTTAAATACCAACTCCTTAGCCTATAATGTAGGTTATATGTTACAGTGGCCATAAAGGCTAGAAAAAGATAATTATGTAGAAATGTATAATTCACTTATGTAGAATTATAGATTTATATTTTCCAATTAACCATGATAACCAAATTAACCATGATAACCAAAAATAAATATGGCAGCATTGATGAGAGGAATGGAGTTAGAATGTGTACAGACTACTATTTCTACCTTCTGTCAGAACAAGAGCATAGTAATAGCATTGAGTGCCCCTTTGAAACGACAGCTCGAGAATATCACAGTTTAAAGATCATCAAAATGATTGAAATCTCTCACTTTTTTAGTCTGCAGCATATCAGCTTTAATCTTCACACAGTTCTTTCTGTTTTCCACCAGTCATGTGTTTTTTTTTTCTATACATAAGGTAGAGGCCAACATTTTTATCTTGCTTTTTCTTTTTTTTTTTTTTAAACAAATACAAGGTCCTATGCATCTTTATGTTTACTGAGCAAAGGGTTTAGTACTTTAATTAAATCCTGTGCAACGCAATGGATCAAAATGTGTCTGGTGTCTGGATTAACATTTGTGTCTTGGCTCTGCAAGGCATTCAAATACAGTCCATCAATGGAGAAACACAAGATCTTCATCTCCGGCCTACCCTACAGCTGCACCCAGCAAGAACTTGAAGAACTGTGCAAACCACATGGGACAATAAAAGCTATTCGTCTGGTTACCAACCGTTCTGGCAAACCCAAGGTAGGAATAAACTCATTACAAGTCATGTGCTATTCCACATTTCTCATAATGACCTCTCTCGAACAACACATTTGTGTCATGCATTTTGAATGTTAGGTACACCATCTGCAGTACGGCTTGACTACCATACCATACAATTGGGAGAATTGTTTTCTCAACACCTTGGACTCTTTGCTGTCTATCATAGCTAATTGTCATTTTCATCCATGAACCTAAGCATTTGGGTTGAGCTGTGGATCCGTGGAAGGCTAATACTCAATTTATTAGTTGAATACATTAGTTTGGAAGTGAAATCTTAAAAATTGAAATTTCAACTCTATATATGGTAAATGGACTGCATTTATATAGCGCTTTTCTACTCCTACGAGCACTCAAAGCGCTTTACAACATATGCCTCTCATTTACCCATTCACACTCCGGTGGCAGTGGCTGCCATGCAAGGTACCATCCTGCCACCGGGAGCAATTGAGGTTCAGTTCACCCTCCGGTTGCCGAACGGCACCTCTACCACCTGCGCCACCATCACCCTGCATGCTTTCAAATTCTGCAACTAACATCTGAGTTGTTTAAGGACGAAGGAAGAGCAGTCGAGCACAGATACACAGGACTCCTCTTTGGGCAATCAGCACGTAGGCGGGGTGGGGATACCTTAATAAAGGCCTGTTCAAACCCAAGATTCACGAGCATTAAAAACCTAAACACCATACAGTCTATGGTCAACGCAAGCAACGTGAATGACAATTGCTCTTCCTTCATCCTCAACTACCCGGATCTTTGTCGAAAGTTGAAATTGAATTTGGGAAGCTGAATTTGAATTATTGGTACGGAATATGAGAATATAGAAAGTTGAAAATTCTTCTTCTTTTTTTTTTTTTTTTTTTCATTTTTGTTCTAAACTAATATATTAAATTTTAAATGATACTATTCAGATTCAGTTTTTCAAATTAAATAAAAAAAATATTAAAATTCAGTTTCTGGAGGCACATATTTCAGACAATATGGGTGGGCGTAGTTTGCTTTAATTTGAAATACATTCTCATGAATGCATTTTCTGTCTCTCTGTGGACATGATCTGGTTTATATGGTGTGGTAAGAAACACAAGCTTTAGTGTCAGATTCAGGTTGCGTCTCAATACATTTACCAAAAACAAGTGTGCATGAAAAAAATCTCACCAGCTCCGTCTTACTGCAAGATGATTTTTTTTAATCTGCAGGGATTGGCATATGTGGAGTTTGCCGATGAGGCCCAGGCATCCCAAGCAGTTCTTAAGATGGATGGAACGGTCTTTCAGGATTATACCATCTCTGTTGCCATCAGTAATCCGCCGGGAAGAAAAACAACGGAGATGACCTCTGGGAAACCACACAGATCTATGCAACCACCGCCAACACATGGAGCGTAAGTCTGAATTAGAGATAAATGGATATCCAGAAGTAAATTGAGAGGTCCGGTACCAAATATATATTATACATATGACATGCACACGCATACATGCTATACCAGGGGTGGGCAAACTTTTTGACTCGTGGGCCACAGTGGGTTAGAAAATTTAATAAAGGGGCCGTGCCAGGAGCAGATAGATGTAGTGTTTGTGTGAAGTAATATACATGACATGTAAAGGCCATTATATTTCACAGTTTTGGCCTTTAATAGGTGGTAAAGCATGGGTATGCAAGGCTTTTTTTAAATGCATTTAACAACAGTTTGCAGAAATTGCAGGGAAAATACTAAATAAAGGTTTGATAATGTTATTGAATATAATTTCAAAAGGTTTGGCGGGCCCGATTAAAAAGCCAAACGGGCCGTATATGGCCCCCGGGCCTTAGTTTGCCCATGCCTGTGCTATATTATAATATACAAATGAAGATATCAATTGTGTGCCATTACACAAGGTCATCATTGTTAGGTCATGATCTATTAAAAGAGTGGTGTGGGAAAAATGCTAGAAGGTGCATGGTATGACTGCTGAAAAGTGTCAGTACAAATACCATGCCCAAACTTATTCAGGTACAGCAGGTAACACAATAAAAAATGTAAAATATGTAAATTCGATGTTTCAAAATAGGATAATCTTATGTCAACTATATATAGATAAAGTAAAGAAAAGAACGAAAGAATTTAAGACATTTTATGTGATGGGACAAAATGCAATGGAGAAAACTTAGCAACTGTGAACAGACAATGCATGACACTATCAAAACTATCTTACAGCAGCCATGGATAGGCCAATTATGTTTGGCAGGCATGTAGAAACTTCAGTCTCGGCATCCTCGATGTTCACTGATTGAGTGCGATTGAGTTCCTAAAGTGAGGGTTTGATCAAATGCAACTGACAAATGTCACACAACCTCCACTTGTTGATTTCACTGTAAGCTTTACTTTTCTCCTACTATAATTTTAACTAGAGAATGTAAGGAAAACTCCCTTGTGTTTTATCTATATTTGTTTAGGAAGAAACCTTGGGTAGAACCACGGCTCAAGGGGCTAAACAACCAGGGACATGAAAAGGTTTAGAATTAGCAAGTGCTCAGATAGATATTAGACTATGGTGTTCATCGAGCATCATAATAATCCCAAAATATTGTCACAAGATATAGGCCCACATATTTAAAGGTCATTTAAGCCATAGTTTGTCCAAAGTTCTGGACTAGTAGAAGCAGCTCCCCATAACGTAAAAGAGTGAGAAAATAATAAAGATAACATCTGTGTGTGTGTGAAATTGGCGTGGAGAGGCTGAGGATGGGATTTAAAAATGAGCCAGTTGGAGTCTAAATCCATGATTTTCATACTGTCACCTCTTTTTTTTTTTTTTTTTTTTTTTTTTTTTTTAAATGTACATCTTTTTTAATTAGTAATTAGTAATTTTCCATCATTCTTTCATAGGTTCAGCATATTGAACTAAAAAAAATGCACAACACTGTCCTGCTTAGATGTTGGTTATACTCTTTTCCCAAAATAAATTTACCCTCCATTTTCAACAGCAGAGGGAGAGGCCGCACACAGATTGCCCTTCTCCCACGATCTCTGCATCGACAGCTTGTACCAACGTCTAAAGGAGCAAACGGAACCGAGCTCCAAAAAGCTGAAACGTTGCAAAACAAGCCATTGTCTAATGAGGACTTTGCTCGGATGCTACGCAAGTAGTAAAATAAGAACTGTGAGTCAAGAAATGGGGAACACCCAATGGTATTTTTTATGATTTAATTTTTTTAACTGAGTTGTAAATTCCATTTCTCCATGCTACTAGTTTTTGTGTACCTTTGTGTGATGTAGAATTTACAATTGAAATATTGGCTTACTTAGAATCCCTCAAATTCCAATTTTGTGAAATCTAAGTATTTGTCTCAACATTGTTAACTCCCTTTGTCTTAACTCCAGTAAGTTTGATTGCCACAATGTTCTGTGAATATTCATTAAAATATTTGTGGACTTAAGATGCCTTAATTGTCTGTTCAAATTTCTGTGAAATTAGACTGTATTGCATGCCATAACATAGTGCTTAGTATTAAAATGTTATATTTAAAGGAGAAGTGTGAACCAATCCATAGTCCTGTTCAAGGTCACGGAATGCTGTCTGTAGTAAAAAAGATCCAGAAACATGAACAACATAGACCAAATGAGATGATAACTAATGTTGAGTCCATGTGGCATAGTTAAAAAAAAATAAAAGTAAGTCACTATGTCCCATTCACTTAGTGTAAGTTTTCACTTCACTATTATGTTATAGCAATTTCATTTTGTTTGTTTTTTTCCTTACTTGGTAATCTGGAACAACTATGGATTCCCACTGAACTTCTTTAATGTTACAGCCACAGAATATGAACGAGTGTACTTATACCAGTGTACTTATATGAATTATACTTACAGAAATTTGGACTTTGGTGATTAATAGTAGTGTACATTTGTACATTTAAAATTCACATTAAAACATACACATATATCGTTTTATGATCCTTATGAAACAATATGCATATATGTTTACACTTACTTGAACTGAATGTAACATCAAAAATACAAAAAATCTATACAAATTATTTTAAGGACACTACTCAACTATTCATCATTCCAATGGCTCGGCCATATCATCCAAATTAATTTTAAGATGGTGAATACAGTAATGGTCTGAAAAACCTCAAATACTGGTGAAACGTTACCATGCTACATTAAAGTTATGATAGAACAGGACAGACTAGTTAGAACTCTCATGTGAATCATGTGTGATACAGTTGTCTATGTCTTAAAAAAACACACACATTAAATTCTATTGAACCCCGACACTGAGTCCTAGGTAATAACCTTCTTTTTCCATAATCTCTAAACGGAATATAAACATGACTTGGCTTGTGTTATCTGAGAGTATTTCTAACAATTGTTGGGTAATTTTTGCGCATTGGCCATTTTAAATTGGCATGAGGCAAATGAAACTTGCCGACATCCCAAACAGTTGAAGATGCCATCCCTGTTATTCATTCTATTCATGTGTGACCCTCTTCATCCATCAGTAAGCTAGTTCTCCAGTTCTGTAGGCCTGCAAGCTTGCATTTTAAATTCAATTGACGGTGCACTCCATGTGGCTTTCTTACGACTTCCAAGCATTTAAAATATGAGGCCTGGGAGATTCTCACTGATTGGTGCCTTTTGCTGTCCCGGGCACAAGCAAGTCATTTGCCAGGTTAATATAATATAAAATTAACTGATAAGGGGTTCTTTTTATAGTGCTACATGTTTTACCTACAGAAAAAACATTTGTTGTTCATGTTCCAGTTTTTTTTTTTCAGTTTTGTGTGATGGAATGCATGCAATTTTTGCATGTCCCCAACACCACTAGGTAGATTTCAATGTGGAAAAAAACATATTTAAAAAAATTTATTTGTTAAGTTATTTTAAATTATTATTTTGCTGAACAAGACCTAAGTATATTTAACATTTGACAATAAAAATAACAATTTAATTTCTAAAAAAATAAACAATTTTACATGTCCCTTAAAGAGCCCATAGAATGCAAAACCACATTTACCTTGTTATTGTTGAATTTAGGTAGCTTAAGGTATCCAACGGACCATACCGAAACTCCCAACACCATCTTCTGCCTCCTTGTAAATTTCAGGCTAGAATTTGCCGGGCTGAAAAAAAACAATCTGAAACTAGTTTTCGCTGTAGGTAGACAGCGCAAAGCTACACCTCCTCCATTACATTGTCCAATCCAAAGAGCTCTAGCTCTAGAATCTTTGGTCCAATCAAAATTGTTTGGAACAGTCTCTTGTCCAGCCCCTTGTTGCTTCGGCGGTAGGCTATAAACGAACTGTAGTCTATGTAATAGCTAGCTAACATTGAGAACGGCTAACGGCTCTAAGAAAAATAAGTGCATGTTAAATTTCTGTTTAACTGGAGAACATACGAAAAAAATGTCAGCACACGCGTGTAACGTTCCAGGATGTACTGGGCTGGGGTTGTCCGGAATTTGCACTACCTTCCTCTAGAACCTTGCATTCAACGGGAGTAGTTGATGTTTATCTACAACCACAAGATTGGTCGTTTGCTCTGGTCATTTCACCCCAGATTGTTTCGCCAACCTTGGGCTGTATCAATCCGGCTTTTCACGAACACTACGCCTGAAACCAGGATCTATTCCAACTATTCTCCAACCACAACCGATTCTGCCGGTAGGTAACCATGCTAGAATTCAGTGTTTTTTGGTCGCCATAACCATAAATTATAGACTTGTATATACTGGTATTTCTGTGGCCTTAACAGTTTGCCTACTTGATGCTACATGGATATCCAGGTTATTGTGAAGGAAAAAAGTGTCACTAAAGTGTTGGTAGGCTAGCGAGCATATCAACAGATACTAATGTCGCATTTCCTCTACGGCCCCTGCGACATTGACAATGCTGAGGATTAGCATTTTCCTACTTCCGGTTCCTAAGCGAAAACCCCTATGGGAAAATAAATGGCTCAAACAACATATACAACAAATATGGCAGTGTCTGACCTACGAGGACCTAGGTATTCGTTTTTCATCAATAAAACGAGTAAAAACATAGTTTGGGTTTGTTTTTTAGATGCAATGTAACAATGATAAATGAATGTTGCTATCCCTCTGCTAACAGTGAAAAATTACTACATGGAGTTGTCTCTTATCTTTGACGTAATTTTCAAAAACGACGGTAAAATGATTTAAAATGCAATATGTTCTTTATTTACAATGATTCAGTGTAATTTACAACGATTACAACGGTCAACAATTGGTAAATCTTTCACAAAGCTTGTTTTAAAAAACTGCGCAATGACATGTCGTCGAGTGCGGTTTTGTATAGCTCTGGTTACCATGGTGTCTATATGTACATGATAGTGATGGCCAGATTGTATTGAGACTTCGAATGAAGTCTCGAGCATTTCACGGAATTTTTAGCCGACGCTCCATATTGAGGCGTGTGTCAAAATGGAGAGATCACGTGACGTGGTGGTTGAGGCCTCAGTTGCCCAGTGCTTGCCGTGCTGGCGCGTTGAATCTAGGTTGATTTTGGCGGGGCATCTCGACTATAAAGATGTCCCATGAAGAATATGTGCTTGTGGGTTTTTGTCAGTGGTTGGAGACTGTTTTTCAGAAGTGTTTTTTTAAGGTGGATCGCAACTTGTGTATTACTAAGACTAACAATGGAGATGAACAAGAACAAAAAGACAGTTTTCGCCTGTTTGGGAGTATATTTCTCCCAATAAGGTGGGTCATGCAATAGTTTTAAAGACTAGATGGAGTTACTTAATATGTAAAGATGCAGCTTAATGTCATCAGTTAAATTTACTTATACAATATATCCATAGGTGAAATGTCAAATTTGTGCGAAAGT